>JACXGM010005341.1:0-11732 GCA_016801145.1 Umbra pygmaea | reverse complement strand
TGGCCTCCATCACACCTCAGCAGTGCCACAGGCTGATTGCCTCCATGCCACGCTGCATTGAAGCAGTCATTTCTGAAAAAGGATTCCCGACCAAGTATTAAGTGCATAACTGAACATAATTATTTGATGTTTGACTTTTTCTTTTCTTTTTTTGTATTACAAACACTTCTTTTATTGGTCAGATGAAATATGCTAATTCTTTGAGATAGGAATTTTGTGTTTTCATGAGCTGTATGCCAAAATCATCAGTATTAAAACAATAAATGACCTGAAATATTTCAGTTGGTGTGCAATCAATCTAAAATATATGAAAGTTTAATTTTTATCATTACATTATGGAAAATAATTAACTTTATCACAATATGCTAATTTCTTGAGAAGGACCTTTATACCTGTTTGCTGCTTTGTAATGGCATTTTAGCGGCTGCTCTGTCAATCCAATGAATTTGTCTAACAGTAACCCTCTTCATTATGACTTTACCTGCACAAACCCGTCTGTGCTCTGAATCAACCACAAATCTCTTCACAGTACGACGATCACACTTAAGTTCGTGACAGACCAAATTTTTTCATACCTTCTCCAAGGCATTGCACTATTTGACGCTTTTCCGCAGCAGTGATCCTTTTTCTTCCCATATTGCTTGAAACCTGTGGCCTGCTTAATAATGTAGAACATCCTTCTTAAGTAGTTTTATTTTAATTGGGCTCACCTGGCAAACTAATTATCAACGGTGTCTGAGAATAATTTCAGTGACCCAAAGAGCCCGGAGACACAAAAGCATCCATGAGTTTGTTTAAAAAACAAAATATTTAATGTTTATGACACTTAATTCCAATTTGCATAATAATCTGGAATGCGGTGTAGTTATAAATATATTTGTAAAAGTAATAGTAGTAGTAGCTTTTCTAGTATTTGTTTAATATCTGAAATTACTAATATAGTAGTGGTAATGCTAGTAGTGGTAGCAGCAGTGATTCATTCTTGAAAAACATGCAATATACTCTAGAGAGAGAATAATGTCACAGAATTAGAGCATTTTAAAACAACAGTCAAATCACAAGGTGTCAAAATGATCTTAAATTGCTGATGTGACCTTAATGACTATGCATCCCATTTGTCATTTATATAGGAACCTGCCAGAGGCTTGTTTCAGTTCACACATTCCCTGATTACCAGCTTCCAATGTCTTTTCCTCAGACCTGGGTTTAAGTGGTGTTTGTTTCCTTTTCAATGCCTAATTAGAATGGAAAGAGTGTCAAAGTATTTAATTGGCTCTGTTGTGCTCAATTAAACCCAGACTATAAGTGCAAAATAATATCCTCACTTCTTCGATTTCCGATTCCATCTCCCAAACTATAATGAATTAACTTGTATACCTCAACTACACAAGTATATTCCCAATGCTGGAATTACAGGAGCAATTTTCCCTTTGTAGTCTTTCACATTTGTTGACTTTTTACATGTGATTCTCTTGGCAAAATGACATGATAAAGAATAGCTAGAATGTAACAAATATGAAATGATAAGGTTAATAACAGGCAGTCTGCTATTTTATGCTAGCAGGAAATCAGGCTGTTCTCATGGCGATACATAAAATATTTTGCAAATAAAACGTGTACACATACATGTGTATGTTTCCAGAGTCAGGGTAATGTCTTGTAAGGAAACATAAAAAAGTCAGTTTACCTTAACTCACTTTACCCTATCCTTAACCTCACTAATCTAGCATGTTACGCCTGAACTAAACGTTCCCCAAGTACTTTAAATTGTAAGTAATTGGTCTTAAAATACGTATCAAATTTTACATTTGAATGGCCATATTGTAAGTCTGTCTACCTAATGCAGTGACATTTCCATTATGTACGGTTACCCATGTATCGCCATGAGAATGCATTAGGTAAACTGTATGACTTGCAAACATGTATGGTTGGATCTCAAGTTTGATAAGCATATCATAGCGTTTTACAACTACCAAAGATATTTTTTTACAATTTCATTTATTTGTCACATGAACATAAACACAGATATAATTGCATGGTCAGCCATGTGCAGAAATATTTGGACATTGACTATGTTGTAATTATTTCAACTGTCTACCTCAGCATCTTGGAGTTGAAATGTGTACCTCAGCATCTTGGAGTTGAAATGTCTACCTCAGCATCTTGGAGTTGAAATGTCTACCTCAGTATCTTGGAGTTGAAATGTCTACCTCAGCATCTTGGAGTTGAAATGTCTACCTCAGCATCTTGGAGTTGAAATGTCTACCTCAGCATCTTGGAGTTGAAATGTCTACCTCAGTATCTTGGAGTTGAAATGTCTACCTCAGCATCTTGGAGTTGAAATGTCTACCTCAGCATCTTGGAGTTGAAATGTCTACCTCAGCATCTTGGAGTTGAAATGTCTACCGCAGCATATTGGAGTTGAAATTAAATTATGAATAGGTGTAGATTTTCAGCTTCAATCTTAGGGTATTTACATCCAAATTAGGTGAAATGTGTAGGAATGACAGCGCGTTTTATTTGTGAGCCCCCCTCCCTTTTTTAAAGGGCCAAAAGAAATTGGACAATTTGCTGCTCAGGTGTTTTATAGTGTGTCATTCCCTCATTAGTTACTTCACATGTAGCCATTGCATTCAGAATATATTGCTGTTAACTGTCAACATTAAGTCCAAAGATCTGTCACTGCCAGTGAAGTAAGACCTTATTAATCTGAAAAATCTAAACAAACCATCAGAGAGATGGCAAAACATTAAGTGTTCTTTCCATGATAAAGAAAAACCCCTACAACAGTTGACCCTATCAAGAACACCCTCCAGAAGGTAGACTGATCTGAGTAAATCCAGAAGGTTTACCACAAGATGTAAAACATTGGTAATCTTCAAAAACAGAAAGACCATATTCATATTAGTTTGAAAAAAATAATCTAAAACATTATGTAAAGTTCTGGAACAACATTCTATGTACAAATTAGAAAAAGATAATCTTGTACCAGAATGATAGGTATAGAAGAGTATGGAGAAGGGAAGGAACTCCTCATGATCTATGCCCTTCTGACATAGCAGGCATATAGTGTTTTCCTTTACTGTGGATGTAAATTAAAAAATGTTGCCCTTTTTAATGGTCATGATATTGCCTCTGTTGACAGCCAACTAGCATGCAGGTTAATGCACATTTATGTGCAGATTATGCATGCAACTATTAGGCACATTGCCCAAAACTAGTTTCTAATAGGCCTGATTATATTTTGCCTCAGAGAACAATTTACACACAGCCAATCACAGAACTATTAAAATTTAAATTAAAACAGCTAATTTAAAAAATGTTTCTGGGTCGACTGTTTGATGACCACTGGTTTAGATCCAAATTGCACTACAACAATTTTCATGACATCAATTTTATACTAATTCCATTTACATAATGTGGAAAAAAAAACATTTTGGATAACCAAGGCTAGAAGGGTCACTCAGTATTCTGAAGATCAGTGTATTCATTGCCAGATTCAGCATCATCATTCTGTAATTAATTTTTTTTTCTCAGAAAATAAGAGAATAAAATTGTCTGGAGTGATCCTTTAAAGCTTTTAGTCAGAATGAATCAATTAACTGCATACACACTTTCAACCCACACGACCATTTAAGGTTGTGCCGCATGCCAATTGGTGGCTGAGTATAGATGCATATTCAAAAGGTCCAATTAGATTTTAATTGTATTTGTATATACAGTCTGAAACCAAACATGGCATTTGCAAAATACTAATCATAATCATTTCCAGTGCTGCTGTACACGTCAATAAATCCATCAAACTGAAATGGCAGCAGTTGTGTACATAATATCCCTTGTGAAAAAAGTATACTTTAAGTTCATTTTATAAGTATACTTATTTATATACTATAAGTTAACTAAATTGGCCAACATTTTAGTTGATTTAGTACACTTTAAAGTATACCGCTATAATATATAGTTTATTTTAAGTAACTTTTAATACTTTAAACTAACATGTGTAGTGCCCTTTTAGTTTATGAAGTAGACTTTTCTAAATGTTCCATACATTATAAATGGAGAGGTGGGAGTTCAGGAACATGTGGACTTTCCTCTTGAATTCAGAACACAAGTTGACCTAACCATAATCCTAACCTTAACCTAACCCTAACCTTAATCAAACATTATCCATAACATTTCTCACTAATATGCAGCTAGTTATATTTGGTGACCTCATTTGATTATAAAGTAAAACATTGTAAAATGTTTCCAATGCCAACTTGGGTTTTGATCTGACAACCTTATGGTTACTAGTCTGATGTTATAACCACAAGGCTAACTGCTGACTTCCTACAGCCCCTGATAGCATTTCTATTTGTTTTCCACTCTAGTTAAAAATGCTCCTGAACTCATGCCTCCTCTCCATTTTGATTGGGTATTCAAATTAACCAATCATAGTCTTACTGCCCTCAGAAAATGTTTGAGTAAGAAAAACTGGAATGTGCTCCCAGCACATACAACATGCTAATTGCCCCCCACCTGACATCAATTGTAGTGGTTATGATTACTTCATAAGAAAAACTGTCTGTTCCATCATGAGTCGATTACTAGTAGTGCATGACATGGCAATGCGAAGAATACACTATGGTGGAAAGGTACTTTCAAAAGGGCTCCGGGACAAAGTTGTGGAAAGGCCCCAGTTAGGAGGATTCAAAAAGATTTCAAAGGCTTTAGCTATCCCTCTGAATAATGGTTCAGAGCATTATTAAGAAGTGGAAAGCGTATTGCACCACCAATACCTTGCCTAGATTGGGTTATCCCTCCAAACTGGATGACTGAACCAGGAGGGCATGACCAGGGATGCTACCAAGAGGCCACTGGCAACTTTGAAGAACTTACAAGTCGTTATGGCTGAGGTAATTTGCAAGAACTCACCAAAATTGGACAGTTGAAGACTGGAAAAATGTTGCCTGGTCTGAGTCTCGATTTCTGTTGAGACATTCAGATGGTAGAGTCAGAATTTGGCGTAAACAGAATGAGAACTTGGATCCATCATGCCTTGTTACCACTGTGTAGGCTGGTGGTGGTGGTGTAATGGTGTGGGGGATGTTTTCTTGGCACACTTTAGGCCCCTTAGTGCCAATTGGGCATCGATTAAATGCCACGGCCTACCTGAGCATTGTTTCTGATGGCTACTTCCAGCAGGATAATGCACCATGTCACAAAGCTCAAATCATTTCAAATTGGTTTATTGAACATGACAATGAGTTCACTGTACTAAAATGGCCCCCACAGTCACCAGATCTCAACCCAATAGAGCATCTTTGGGATGTGGTGGAACGGGAGCTTCGTGCCCTGGATGTGCATTCCACAAATCTTCATCAACTGCAAGATGCTATCCTATCAATATGGGCCAACATTTCTAAAAAATGCTTTCAGCACCTTGTTGAATCAATGCCACGTAGAATTAAGGAAGTTCTGAAGGTGAAAGGGGGTCAAACACAGTATTAGTATGGTGTTCCTAATAATCCTTTAGGTGAGTGTAGATATCAATGGTAAAAATATGGATCCATGCTGAAAGGTACAATATTTGTACCTAAGTAAGGTACAGCCCCAGTGACAAGCTTAGGTACATTCTCATACCTTCGTTTCTGAGAGTGTGTTCTGGAAATGACATCATCCATATGCAGATGTGTGAAGTAACAAAGTATGAATATTTTGCTACTGTTCTTAAGGTTTTTTTTCGGTTACGGTACAGTACTTGAGTATATATCTGTTTGCCGACTTTACACTTTTGATTGACCACGTGTTATTTTCTTTATTGTATGATTTAGACTGATAGGATGTTCTCTTCTCACAAGGTTTTGTCTGCATTGATTGGATTATTTAATAGTTTCAGATAGCTGATTACTCTTTTCCCTTCTGTCTGTTCTGGGTAAAACAATATTTCAACAAAGGGCAATTTGTCCAAAGGGCAATTTGAAGATATTGAATTTTGCTAGCAGTGGAATATAGGTGCATAACACCACTGTCCAGTACTATTGGGTTGTTTTGTACAATAAACAATATGCAAAACAATTCGGCAAAATCAGCAATGCCCATTAATCACAATGACATATGTGTAATGTAATGGATACAGTGTCTTATTCAAATAAAGGCCTCATGAGGGTGTAAAAATCACATGGCCTTGAAATATAAACACAACATCCATTTGCTATCTAGTGTACTTTCAGAATGCACACATGCTTGAGTGTAAAAAACCACAAACACCCAAGATATGTTAAATGTGTTGGTTTAGAGCTGGATTGTGTTAGCACTGAGAAAGAGCTGTTATTGGTACTGTTTTATGAGTATTACTTAACAGCCCTTGACCAAACAATCCCTGACCAGAGCATTTGGCACAAAGGAACAAACAGATCCGGGGATACGCTACTTTGATTTCACAGCAGCAGAGAAAGTAAGCAGCATTTTTAGTAGACAGACAATATGTTGTGACAAGCCGGCGTCCACTGAGGAACTTTCTGGTTGGTCAATGTTCCACTTTGGACCAGTGTGGCACAGCACCAATTACACACTAATGAGGAAATAGGGGACTGGAGGAAGTGGTTGTGGATGTGTTGTGGGATTCAACTTAACTCACATGAGTGTGACACCCGTATTCCCTGTACTATTTAGTGATGTTCTTTCTGCCACTCACTTTGGCAATGTTTTGTTGGTGTCAGAATACCGATACCCACAGAGGCCCAGTTGAACACTGTGACCAGCCTGACCAGCCTCAGTGGACACTGGCTTGTCGCAACATATATTGTCATGACATGTTTTCCCCAAAACTAAATCTTTTTATTCTGTGGTACTTGTGAAGTTGTGAACAAAATATAGTGCAAATTGTATGAAAATCAGCTAAACATGAAGGCTTCATTATAGTGCATTTTTCTTGCCTTTAACCCAGTCAAATGCATAATATACCCCCACCCTCACTGCTCATCAAACAAGTGATTCATAATTTAAAATAAAATATAAAAGACTAGAAAACATCAGTATATGTTACAGTTATGTAGCATGTTCATTTCAGGACAGCCGTAACATGTCTCCATATTTCACTTTAGCTTTTCTGTGCCCTCTGCCCTTAATTCCCAGAACTACATTCCAAGACACGATACTTGTCAATTTCGAGTGCTTATCATCTCGTGATCCAGTAGTCAATCAAATAGCACTCTCTACATCAGAATCAATGTCTACATAATTGTGCATTAGCTACTTGACTGCATGAGTTGACACACAGAGTTTTTCTGGTGTACATGGGATTAGTTATACATAGCTATTTATCATACCATTACAAATTGTAGCTGCATGTGGCTATGCAGTAGGTATGTCCAACATTTACACATACACTGTGTGCACAATTATTAGGCAAGTCAGTATTTTGACCATATCATCATTACTATGCATATGTTCTGACTCCAAACTGTATAAACTGGAATGCTGATTGGAATTAAGCATATCAGTTGATGTGTAATGAGGGAGGGTGTGGCCTTAGGAGATCAACACCCTATATCAAGGTATGCATAATTATTATGCCACTTTCACAAAGCCATTCTTACAATTAACAGCCTACACAAACACCTGTGGGATTGGTCTGTGGTGAAAAACAAACACACTAAAAAATATTGTGACATATTTGCAAAAAGAACAATCAAATATGTTCTGTAATTATATTGGCATTTTATGTAACTCATCTTCATAAATGATACGTTAAACAGAACAAAATCATGTTTAATAATAATAATAATAATAAAACACGTTTATGTTTAGAACTGATATTCTTGTCCATGTGTCCGTCTGGCGAAGCAGATATAGATTACACTGAACAAAAATCTAAACGCAACAGTTTTGTTGGATTTAGCACCACAGCCAGCTCTGCATTCTACTGAATTGTTTGTGATTCCTAAGAATGTGTAGCTGGTCTTGGTGCTGAATCCAAATGTTGTGGCTTTAAATCACTGCATGGGAGCTCCCTCAAAATTTGCGACATCTGTGGCTTTGTGCTGAGTGATGAAACTGCACATTTTAGAGTTGCCTTTTATTGTGGCCAGCCTAAGGCACACCTGTGCAATAATTATGCTGTTTAATCAGCATTTTGATATGCCACACCTATGAGGTCGATGGATTATTTCGGCAAAGGAGATGTGCTTACTAACACAGATTTTGATGGATTTGTGAACCATATTTAAGATAAAGTCTTTGATCTTTGAGTTCAGCTCATGATAAATGGGGGCAAAAAAGTGTTGCATTTATATTTTTGTTTAGTGTAGATAGATATCTTTATTTTCCACAGGGGATAGTTGTTTTCATAGTACAAATGTCGTCATCAGCTACAGAATCATGGTGTTCATGTATATGCCTTTAGTTTGTTTCATTTTTAAATGTGTTCTATTGTGTGTTCAATCGTGATGCATGTCTTAACCATTTTGAAAGCTGCAAGAAATTCCATTTGTGCAGATCTATTTCCCAATTACAATTAAATTAATACCAACATACAGTATGTATCTTATCAGATACAATCAAATGGATGGTCATAAAAAGCCACGATGCCATCACAGTGCGTAATGATGCACAATGGCTGATCTTGCGCTGTTAGATCTTCAGACAGCAATAAGAATTGCTGGCAAACAAGGACGAGTAGCTCATGAGCCAGTTCCGATTTCCTCGGGCCATCTTGTTGGACCTCTGCACTCTTTTGGGCCCAGCGTTACAGAGGAGCACTTGGAGAAACCACACAGTGCCGCCGACTGCCACATTCCAGAGGAAAGTGGCTGACAGGACAGGGATACCTCAGCCAACCCTTAGCAGGGTTATGTCAGACGTGGTAATAGGTATAATAGGTTTGTCACGTAATTACATAAAGTTTTCGTACACGGCGGGTGAACAGGCAAACAAAAAAGCACAATTTGCAGCTATGTCCGGTTTCCCAAATGTAATCAGTGCCATTGACTGTACTTATGTTGCCATAAAGGCAACGAATGAGAATGAAAATGCTTTCATTAATCAAAAGCATTTTCATTCGATCAATGTCCAAATAATTTGTGATGCAGACATGTAACTCACTAATGTAGTAGCTCAGTGGCCTGGGTCAACCCATGACTCATTCATTTTAAGACACAGGCTGGTGCTGTGCATGATTGGCTGCCTTTTAGGTACGTTTGATTAATAGGCATATTTCACATTTTCACTGTACTTCAATGTCTTAACCCCTTTCACTATCCTTCCAGGGGACAGTATATATCCCCTCAAGCAGGGGCTGCTTATGCCTTTCCTCAACACACAGAGTGCAGAGGAAAGGCACTACAACATGAACCACAGCCAAGCTATAGTGGAGGGCACCATCGGGCTGTTTAAGGGCTGCCTCGACTGCACTGGAGGGAGGTTATTGTACACTCCTGAAAAGGTGTGCCAAATTGTGCTAGCATGTGCTGTGCTACACAATGTGGCACAGCTTAAAAACATGGCTTTACCCCCTGACGCCAATGGCTGTGTTTCCCCCGACTCTGAACCCCATCCCCAGGCATTTGAGCAAAATGCTGCTGCTGTGCGTCAACGTTTGGAAGAGATGCATTGCTTGTGAAAAAAAACAAATAATATTCTTTCCATACCTTTGTTTTTTTTCACAAGCAACGCATCTCTTCCAAACGTTGACGCACACCAGCAGCATTTGGCTCAATATTCAGAAATTCTCTCATTTTGCTGTTTATATCAGACAGGACAGTCTTGATTTATTTTAACTACTTAGCCACCTCTGATCGAGTCGATTATTTCCCTCTGCATTTGCAGGATGGCTTTGTTGAGGACTTGGCCGCTGCTGGAGGGTTAAGACGCACGTGCTGTGGAGACGCTGGGCCCAGATGGCTGCTCAGCTGCAGCACCGGAACCACTGGCCCCGCTGGAACACCCAGCGACTGAAATAACGATTGTCTTGTATGAATGAAGTGTCATTGTGTATACTATATACATGTGACTTGACTGCATTCATTTTACTTATTTCACTTACCTGTGTCATCTGGATCATCTGGCACATCAGGGTCCCCCTCCGCCTTTGGTTTTCCTCTCTGCGTTTGCCATGATTTCTAGATCAATTCATATTTATTTGGGGGCGTTTCACTGACTGTTTATGGCCAACTATGGGAGTGACATGAAGCCGCAAAAGCTGCACCACATTTAGAGTTGATTGTGATTTATAAAGGGCAAACAGCATAGGACGTGCTTGCGCACGGTTTAAAAAATCTGAATATTTCTGAACATGTGTCCTATGTTTCATCCTTACCCCACTTCTGATGCAAATCCACTGCAAAGTGTTACAAATGAGGCCCGAGGAAACTGACATACTCCATGAATGGAAGGCTTATGACTGTTTGAAAAGATTGATTGAAAAGGTGTGTGGCTATATTGCTCCTCCAGGATGGCGTTATGTTCTATCGCAAGAACATTTGCTGTGTCTCCCAGACTAATCTCAAGAGCATGAAGGAGATAACAGGAGATGGGTCATTACACAAGAAGACTTGGACAGGGCCGTAAAAGGGCATAATCTCAGCAGCAGGACCAGTATCTGCTCCATTGTGTGAGGAGGAACAGGAAGAGCATTGCCAGAGCCCTACAAAATTACCTCCAGTGGGCTACTGGTATGCATGTTTCTGACCAAACTGTCAGAAACTGATTCTGGAGTGGTGCTACCTGGGTGTACATCCTGGTTAGTGGTATAGGAGCTTTTGAAACAGCTAGATGGATAGATGTTTTGGCTAGCAGGCTGGTAGTTTGAGAGCCGCTAGCCGGCTACGCTGCCTAATGTAGCTAGTGGAACTGGTAGCTGGTGAGAGGCTAGCTGGCTAGGCTGCCTGGCTAGCCGGACTGGTAGCTGGGGAGCCGCTAGATGGAAAAACAGCAACAAAAATATTTACTACTGGCAAAATAATGACCAACCACTGTTAACATAAACTATGTTTATAAGAAACTATTTACACTTTTAAATGAATGGAATGTTACCAGCTTTAAATGGTTGAATCAGAAACAAGGCAATTGATAGGATGATGAGGTAATCTAATTAAATGTCCATGTGATAACAGAAACAGAAAATAAAGTCGATGGGCAAATGGAGCCACCGAGGCTCTGCCACGGAGGGACAATGACACATACATGTGAATGTATGAACGCAGAGATCATTCTGCTGCTGTAATGACCAACCAGGGACAATGTCTTCCACAATAAGTATTAATGTTTAATCAGCCAGATGAAATAGAACTGTACATTCATAAATAGATGTAGAATACGGAATGGTTATAAGAACAGGCAAGGGTCGATACACATAGGTGGTAGGCAGGGCAGGCAATGGTCAATCCACGAAGCAGGTAGTCAAGGCAAGCTGGGTTCGGTACACACGGGTGGTAGTCAGTACAGGCAATGGTCAATCCACGAGGCGGGTAGTCAGGCAGGCTGGGTTTGGTACACGGAAGAGACTCAAGGCAGAAGTACTCGGGGTTATCCAAAAGAGAAGAAAAACGGTTACACCAAAAATAGGGTCAGGCCAGTAAGACAATAGGAAATAATGCTCAGTATGATGTCAAGTGGTTACAATCAATACCTCACAAGGAGTGAAGCAAAACAGTCCGGTATAAATACCTCCAGGAGGTAACACAGGTGTCAATACTCAGGTGATTTGGACCTGGAGAGAGGGGTGCGTTCATGGCAACCGCGTTCCCGCTGAT
>JACXGM010005340.1:0-35367 GCA_016801145.1 Umbra pygmaea | reverse complement strand
CTGTCATTTTAGGTGATGTCATTTTAGTTCTCAGCTGTCATGTATTAGGTTATTAGTGAAGTGTATTTAACCCCCCATGTTTCTGTCATTCCCCTGTTCGTCAATGTCTGCTGTTACGTGTCTCAAGTGGTATTATTTTGGTTCTTCATTTTGCCCCTCGTGGCAGTCTTTCATTTACTTGATTAAAGTACATTTGATTATTGAAACCTTCGCGCCTGTCTCTCTCTCTCTGGTTAAGAGGAGCACCGTGACACGCGACTAGCTCCAGCTAAAGAAACAGCTACTCTTCCTTTAGACAAACAGCAAAGCACAATAAAATACATTAAAATACACAATAAAATATGACACATAATTGAAAATAGTGTCTCTGAATTTCATCACAATCTCTGTTGTGGTACTAAGTGTGGTTTTATTAGTTTTATGTCAGTGTTTATTGCTAAACTTTATTACCTGAGAAGGCAAAGCAATCCATAGTCTGGTTTCATGTGTTATGCTATATTTCTGGGTGTCCAAGCTGTGACCATCTTAAAAACACTGTAAAACTGATTGTATGATATAATGTGTGTATGAGATAATGACTATACTTTGTATACACAAGGCCTAAAAAGCATAATTTATATTAAAGAGGAACCAGCACTGTGGACGCAAAACTCGTCATGTGTTTATTGCAATTCCTGTTCAAAAGACAAAATATGCACTGCATAGTGTAAGCTATTGTCCTATCTAGTTTTGGGACCTTTACCACTTCCAGCAGCACTGGTCTCCCATCCAGGGACTAACCAAGCCTGAACCTGCTTAGCTTTAAAAGCAAACCAGCAGTGGAATACAGGGAGCTATGCTGCAACACATTAAAACATTTTTTTTAAACCAATAGGGGTGCAATCAATCTCTATTCTTATCTAAGACAGAAGAGGTTCATGTGCAAATAATTTATATTTGCTCTGAATGTTCATTTGAGGACTATACTTGCAGTTTCCTTCTGTGCCAATGGTAGTTTAATTACATTGTTCTTTATGGCACTTGACCAAAGAACTGGGCAGTAGTCATGCTGTGATAAAAATAAGGATTTGTTTGGTTGATTGCCATGTAACGAAAGCCCAGTAATGCTTTATCACAGGCAAACCACTACCCAATGTTAGCAATAAATTATTCTATTTATTTCCATATACATTCCATGTTGTGTAATTAGTCTATATTCAGACATTATGTATGTACTGTAGGGTCAGTGAAATTACATTTGAATGATTCTATAGGTAAAATATAATGGTTGGTAGTGTACACTTAAATGTCATCTTTTAGCAAACACTCTTATCCAGATTAACGTACTGTATGATTAGAATTCATCTTAAGATAGATGTGTGCTGTGGCCTTTTTTCTTTTTCTCATAACCTCTATTTCAAACTGCCTTGGGTTTGTATTTGACGAAGCCAAGAATAACAACTCAAGTACCCTTTTGCATTTGATGAAGCCAAGAATAGCTTGTCAAGCACCTTTTTTAAACAACACAAATCCAAGGCCCTAGTTGAAATGAAACATCATAGCTTTGTTGTTCCCATTGTCACCGTTTGTCAAACTGACCTACATTTCATTTTCCACGGCTTGATTAATCCAATCTGTGTGCACATTTGGGTATTCCAGTTTAAACGAGCCTTTAGGAAGCTGGAGAAGAGACAAGATGGTTTGTTCTATACACAATGATCTGATGTTAATACACGCTGGACTCCATAGAGCTGCTATTTCTATACCGTTGATCGGGAAAACCTCGGGATTCAACGCTATTTGCATGTAGTCTAATCAATATGAGGGAAGATCTGAAAAATATTTGAGAAATCTCAAAGCAGACTGAGTCACCCCATTCTCTATGCAGCAGCTGGAGTTATTCCATTTAAACTGTGTTGCTAAACAAAAGGGTATGCATGGGATTATGAGTTGTGTTGAGTATGCATGCACATCTTTTATGAGTAAAGGGTGCTTGTGAATAATACCCCCTAAACATATTACACAGTGGGATATGCTACAGTATTAGAACTAGGATCAGAGTATCAAAAACACTGCATTCACAGTTGAATAATTATTTTCCCTAGGCTATCTGGCAATACATTTACCGTGGTCATTACACAGTCCTGGTGCAAATGCTGCTTTTGAGCTTTTTGTTTTCATCTGCACTGAGCTATACTGTACCTACTGTAGATGAGCATCAGCTGTGAGACCGAATTGGGGCTCAGAGCGATCTCACCTTACTTTAACTCCAGAGAGCCAGACTCTTAAGCACACAGTGGTGTCCTGCACTATTCTTTATCCAGGAGTCAAAAGAGGCTCTGTTTTTCATTGTCTTTAATACGATTCAAAAAATGTATTGCAGTTAATTACATTCCATAGTTCATGATTATACAGTTCTTTAAGTTGCTAAAATTTGACCTTAAGACAGATCTACATTGAGTATGGTACATTGAGTACATTTTATATATTGTGTCCATATTATGCTTTCATTGTACAGAAACCATATATGAAACAATTAATTGTTTTAAAAACAAAAATTTAAATCATACTAGTTACAGCTAATCTTTGCTTTACCCAAAATAGTTATAAAAAACAATGCGCAAATAATCATACAAATTCCTACCTATCGCAGAGCCTTAGAAAATGCAATTTTTGAAACTCTTTGTAAATGTAACATGGTGTAAAGACGTGCTGGAGGCCCAAAACACGTTCATAGACTACCACAGACATTAGGTGAAACTTTCTTCTCATTTTAAAAAGCTACAACATATACATCAAGGCTTTTATTGAAACAGTTATATTATGTTTAGTGACTGAAAGATTTTACAAGGAGAATCAATTGTAGCCAACGAAACTGGCAAATTGTGAGGTCAATAACTGAAATATTGTATCGCTTCATTGTTTTCATTAAAATTATAAAACATTTACTTTTTTACAATTCAAAAATGATTTTCAGGAGAAGCCTTTGGCTTGGCCACCACACAGCACCGCAATGTGTTAGCTATTAAAATGTTTACATCTAAAACATCATTACCAGCCATGGCTAATTACTGGGATATTGCAATGTATGTATATCCTATGCAGTATAATCTATACTGTAGTAAAAAACCAAGTTACATGACCTGCCCCTGGTCAAGCTTGAAAAACAAACAGCAAAAATCCCCTGACATAATCCCCCTGAAATAATAAACCAAGCCCCACCATTTTTCTCCTTGTACCAAATAAATAAAAATCTGACAATCCCCTAGTTTTGTGCACCTCACAAATGTTGACTAATGTGGTTTCTGCATTTATGATGCAGTATGACAAACCATTTTCTAGATTCATACCAGGTGTGATTACTTCAGCCCTAAATTACATGAAATACGTTCTGAGGGAACTATTTTGTAAAACCGAAATATGTCAAATATGAACGTATGAGAGGGTCAATTACGTTTGTAAGGAACTAAATTAAACACTCGAATAACGTTAAATATGAACATATGAAGATCATGACGTAGCATGTAAATTGCCTAGTTTTTGCTAGGGTGGAGGTCGGGGATGGTGGACGGGCGTATAAATCCGCGACAGTGTTCGCGAGTTCAAATCCAGACCAGCACTTTGTGTGTGTTTTGTTCTACATTGCTTGCGTCATGCAGACACGTGATTATCGGTTTTTGTAATGTTAACCCTAACCTTAATTCTAACCATAACCTCAGTAACGTCATATCTAACCTTAACCGTTAGTAACCTCATGCCTAACCTTAACCGTTAGTATCCTCCTACCTAACCTTAACTTTGAATGTTGCAATATAATTTAGAACGCTATGGAATGTGTGGAATGTTCTCGCAAAAAATCTGCTAAACGAAATGTACCGGAGCAACGTAATTGAAGTACAAATATAGCCTAATAACGAAACGTGCAGTTCTGACGTAAAAAACCCAAAAAATTTTGGCATATAACGTAATTCAGGTTTTTAAAATAGTTTCCTGAGAACGTAATTCGGGAGAAATTCTGAGATGTACGGTTGCAGCACTTTATGACTGCAAGGGAATCTTGGCTATTATTGAAGAACAACCTGGATCCTCACTGGTAGAGCAAGCAGACACAGGAGCTCAGAAAAGAGGCTTAAAGCGTCCTTTGCCGAATAATAGTGATGATGCCTATGCATCACTTCTTGAAGGAGAAACTGAAAGAGCAGACGCACAGATTCTTGTGGCAGGGGAACAAATCAAGCTGACCAAACTGCTGCAAACCAAAGAGAAACTTCAGATCCGCTTCCTAAAAGCAGGGCTTGGAAATGCTGGTCTCTCCTCCTCAGATGAAGAAGAACCCTGAAAATTCTTTATTTTGTTAACCATTGGTAATTTGGCCTTTCTTTAATTGTTTTTTCAGACGTTTTTCAAAATATCCACAATGTATTTGTTTATGTATATTTGTTTTTATTTGTTGTGGTTCAGATGAGGAGTGATAAAAAAATTATTAATGGAAGTGGATGTTTACCTTATTTTTGTGTTTTGTCTCAAAATAAAAAACACTTACAGTGACCCCATGTTGGCTCGTCTACCTGTTCTTTACATAGCTGGTAGCCCACATTGTGATATGTTGTCCAATTAAGAGCACCGGTAATCCGGATATGGTAATCTTGAAAACTGTGTATCTGGATCAAGGTGATCCAGTCAAATGTTGCTTTAAAGAAAAAACGGCTTGAAAGTCAGACGGATTACCCAATACTAAACAGCAAAAAATGGGATTTCCAAATCTGGATAATTTTGATCCAGATTACATGTCTTGAACAACTGGCCCTAGGTGATTTATACGCAAATCTAGACCGAAAGGATAGTTTACATCTACAAAATCAATATCAGGCTTTAGGAGAGCTAATGAACCATCTGTCTGTATATCGTGAGTAAACTAGACTTGCCTCTCTATGTGTTCTGATGTGGCACGGCTGCGTGTCTGTTCTGTTTCACCTGTTTTAATCATCATCCTTCTCTCGCTTACTGAAATTCTCAATTCCAGAAAAACAAACACTTTTTCAATTGTGTGGAGCTTGCTACAATCTGTAAACAATAGATTTAGAATCACAGGTCAGTTGGGACCACAACCAGAATTACTTTCAATGTTTGAACTGTCAAAATTGGTCGTTTTCTGTTATAAGAAAGGAGTGAGGTACATAGGGTGCTCAGTGCCAGTTCAGGTGGGATTTCTGTTATGTATTACTCTTTGTGATGACATAGAACTATTCTTGACTGACATGATTATGGATTTGTTTTCTATACTTATTTATAGTTTTTTACTTTTTTATTAGCCAGCAGCGTCAGATGGCTTCTTGCCATTTCGAGTCCCAAATGTGCCAAATGGTGTTTTGTCCTTGGGCGAGAATTTTAACCCAGGTTGCTCCAGGGGAATATCCTTGTATTCACTGTAAGTTGCTCTGGATAAGAGCATCTGCTGAGTGACTAAATGGTACTATAAATTATTATTATTTTTCAGTGTTTTTCAATTTTGATAAGGTATTTTAATGAAGGTTTTGAACATTACTTAATAGTAGACGTCCTTTGGCTAGGGAACGTATAATATTTACATTTTTATGGTACAGTATGTGTGTAACACATTTTCTTGATATTATTTTAATATACAGTATACTGTTTATATATATTTATTTTCATAATTTCATGCAGGGTTGTGGGAAGCCACAAACTGGAACCTGCCTCAGGCCTCCAAATTACAGTTTTGCCTCTGATGACAGGGAATTATAAAATATCAGCGAAACATTGTGAATTACTGAAAGGCTAAAGTGCTGTGATGTACTTATATTGCTAACGCTCTTGAGCATTGGATACTGTCAGGGACGACACCAACATTAAAATGTTTTTTTTATCTTTGAAATCTACAGTTGAGAAACTGGAGAAGGTTTTTTAAATAAATATCTAAGCTTTAATCCTTCACATCCTCGAGACATCTTCACTCTAAGAACCCCTATTTGTCATTTGCAAATTTACCCAGTGCTTTTTTCCGTGTCGACAGGCTTTTTCCCTTTAGCAGAATGACAGCAGCAGGTGCATATTTAAGACGTCAATCACAACTCACCTCGGCATTTTGAAAAAGACACAATCCCTTTGTTGTCAGTGCATTTGCATAACATTATTTTTGTGAGACCACGGCGGGCTGAGGACAGTGTAGCAAAGAGGGAGAGAGGGTGAGAAAACTGAGAGCCTTAGCATTAGGAACGCTGAGGGGAAGAACTCTATGGACCTGACAAAGTGGAGATACTACAGAAAGCTGTGCTTCTGTGAAACCCTTGGCAGGTTTCCCAGCCAAATATGACTCAGTGTGACATCCATGTGTGAATGCCCATCCTTTACGCTGCTCCCAGGTGCAGCATGCTGATGAGCTCTGCCAGACTTATTGCTGCTGTTTATTCTTTCAATTTTCATCCCAGAAGTGACCCCAAAATGCAAAACTATACACTCACATATGATTTGTGCATTAGTTATGGGGAAGTTTGATGTAAAGGACTGACACCGGTCCTCTGTGGCTCAGTTACATCGGTATACCCTAGGTTGTAACGGCACACTTGTGTGCCGTGAGGACTCCTCAAATGTGCCGTGATCTTTCAAAATATGAGGTGTTATTTTTTTGGGGGGCAATGTATGCAGCACTTTGTTCATAATGCTGTATTCGCTCTCCAGTGAGGATTTTCCAAGCTGATGCGGCAGAGACCAAACTGACTCACATCACACACTCAGATCGCGATCAATCCTCTGATCTGATTGGACAGTGAATCAATTAATCTTACACCTGCAGTTGACAAGCGTGCACATCTATGCCAGTGAAAACTGCATGTCTGTACCCAAATGTCACATTTATGTTCAACTACTTGAATTAAGAGGACAGTTGTTGTGATCTGAAAATTGAATCTGTGGTTTTTCTGCACTATTTGTATTAAGTGACTACATATCTGGAAAAAAATAAGATTACAATTGATAAGTCTGTATGTGTTTGGGTAAGATGAACATATAAGTTACTCTACCCCTGACAACCACCCAACACAGTTGCTCCACACATACCACCCAGATACTCCAAGCACTTAATTCCGTTACTCCACCCATTCTACCCAGTAACTCCACCTACTCCACCCAGTTAATCTGCCCAGTCACAGCTGGAGAATATGGGTGGCCGCAAGTCTAGTGTTCTTTAACATTTACTAGGGCCCTATTATTTCCGCATTCTGGAGAATGCAAAGGGAATTATATTATAATAAAATGCATTTATTTTTATATATTATAATAATATATAAATTATAATAAAGCAAGTATTTAAGTAAACATCAAATACCTATGCACATTTCATGAAAAAGCCTTTCATCTCTGTGTCAGGAAATATTTCTTTTCTCATATGGAAATTAATACATTGTTGCCTATGTAACGACTCCACACACAGGGACTGTAGAATAATAGGTATTTAATGAAGTAATAGTTAATGCCAGAAGATAACTATGTCGTAGGTACTTCAACAACAAGGTGAGGACAGACAAGCTTCGGTACACAGAATAAACAGGGCAGAGGTATGGTGACAGAATCCTTCTTCACAATGGTTTTCCAGGCTGGGTCATACACTGATAGTCACAGGCAAAGGCACAGAAACAGGATCCAAGGTCGGGTACTCGATAGATGCAAACACAGGTCAGGCACAGGAAATCACGGGCAGAAGTACACAAGGGCTGGGCGATCTCAGGAGTCAAAAATACAAAGCAGATGGTCAATAATACTTCAGGCAAACAATACTTATAAACGCTCAGTAGATCAGGAATGACAATACCTCGCAAAGAGTATGACACAGTGACATGGCTAATATACTACTGGTGACTGGGTGCAGGTGTTTAGTATTCCGGTGATTGCGATCTGAGATGAGTGCTGCGTTCATGTGTGTCCGGATGATTGGAATTGGTAGAGGCTGCTGGGGGTGCATTGGACACCGAACGTGACGACCTTATAGAACCCCCCCCTCGACGGGCAGCTCCCGTGGTCGGGGAGACGGGCGATCCGGATGGGACCCATGGAAATCCGCAATCATGGCCGGGTCCAGGATGTCCGAAGCGGGAACCCACGACCTCTCCTCCGGACCATACCCCTCCCAATCCACCAAGTATTGTAATCCCGAACGACACCTCCGTGAATCCAGCAGTTCCCGGACTGTATATGCAGGTTCTCCACCTACATCCAGAGGAGGAGGAGGGGGATGGCGCGACATAGGTGGATGGAGAGGACTGTAACAGACGGGTTTCAGCAAAGAGACATGAAAGGAGGGCGACATCCTGAACTGTCTGGGCAACTGTAGACGGTAAGTGACCGGATTTATTCTACGGAGGCTCTTATATGGGCCCAAATACCTGTGGTTGAGTTTTTTACAATGATTCCTGAATCTTACATCCCTTGTCGATAGCCATACCCTCTGCCCTGGGTGAAACACGATTGCCGGTCAACGGCGTCGATCCGCTTGTTTCTTCTGGTACCGTGTAGCATTATCCAGGTGTTGGTGGGCTTCGTCCCATACCCTGGAGCTGCTTACGAACCAGTCCTCGACGGACATCACTTGGCTGACACTGGTGTCCCACGGGAACAGATGAGGCTGAAAACCTAGGACACATTGAAACAGAGTTAACTTGGATGATGAGTGTATGAGTGAATTTTGTGTGTATTCCACCCAGGGCAAGAACCTCCTCCACTCCTTGTGTTGAGTCGCACATTGTTGTCTCAGGAATTTACCGATTTCCTGATTTAATCGCTCCGTTTGCCCGTTCGATTGAGGGTGGTGTCCTGACGATGAACTGACAAGGATTCCTAAACTCTCACAGAACGCCTTCCATACTTGTGATGTGAATTGGGGCCCTCTATCAGAAACAATATTCTCTGGGAGACCGAATTGGCGAAACACCTCTTTGAATAGGCATTCAGCTGTTTCAAGAGCAGTGGGGAGGTGGTGGAGAGGGACCAATCGACACATCTTTGAGAACCTATCTATTATAACTAGAATCATAGTGTTCCCCTCTGAAGGGGATAGGTCTGTAGCGAAATCTATTGCCAGGTGGGACCATGGTCTGTGTGGGATGGGTAAGGGCAGTAGCTCACCTGCGGGTAACTGTCAAGGCGTTTTCGATTGAGCACCTACCGGGCAGGACAAAACATAGTCGGCAACGTCCTCCTTCAAGGAAGACCACCAATACTTCTTCTCCAGCTGCGCAATGGTCCTTCTAACTCCTGGATGTCCCGTACCCAAAGATGTATGGCACCATTGCATCAATTGAGGTCTCACTGCGGCCGGTACGTACGTCTGCCCAGACGGCGTGGTAGGGGGAGCGGGTTCTGTAAGTAGAGCAGTACGTATGATGTCATCTACCTCCCATCGGATAGGCCTTACCCAGCATTCAGACGGGAGGATGTACTCTGTAGCCGGGGAATGTTGCGGAGGATCGAACTGCCTGGATAAGGAGTCAGCCTTGACGTTTTTCGTTCCTGGCACATAAGAAACAATGAAATTGAAACGTTTAAAAAACAACGACCATCTGGCATGATGTGAATTTAGGCGTTTAGCACTCCTGACATATTCTAAGTTACGGTGGTCCGTCAACACCATAAACGGATGTTTAGCCCCTTCCAGCCAGTGCCTCCACTCTTCCAATGCCAGTTCAATAGCCAACAGTTCCCGGCTACCCGCATCATAATTTCTTTCAGCAGGGGAAAGCTTTCGGGAAAAAAACGCACAGGGATGCATCGTTGCCTGTTTGACTTGTTGCTGAGGAAGCACTGCCCCTACACCCACCTTTGAAGCATCCACTTCCACAGCGAATGGTAAGTCTGGGTCTGGTTGTTTGAGAATGGGAGAGGAGGTGAAGCTGTGCTTAAGTGTCCGAAATGTAGTGATAGCGGGGTCGGGCCATTTTAATTTATGTCCCTTCTGGCTTGTCATCGCATGCAATGGGGCAGCGATGGTGCTGTAATTACGTATGAATTTCCTATAGAAATCTGCGAATCCAAGAAACCTCTGTAGTTCCTTTACTGTCTGTGGTTGAGGCCAGTGGCGCACTGCGCTTGCTTTTTCCTTGTCGACATGGACCCCTCCTGGGGTGAGAACGAATCCCAGAAAACAGACTGTAGTAATATGGAATTCACTCTTTTCTGCCTTGATGTATAAATTGTTGTCCTGTAGTCTCTGTAGTACTCGCTTGATGTGTTGTATGTGTTCTGACAGGGAGTTCGAGTATATGAGGATGTCATCTATATATACGACCACAAATATGTCCAACATATCCCGAAAGATATCATTCATGAATGACTGGAAAACCGCTGGGGCGTTTGTGAGTCCATACGGCATTACTTTGTACTCATAATGTCCCCGGTGTGTAATAAAAGCCGTTTTCCATTCATCGCCTTCCTTTATCCGGACAAGGTTATAGGCGGTTATAGGCGGTCCAGTTTGCTATAGATTGAGGCTTGACCGACTTGTTCCAATGTTGCGGGAATCAATGAGAGGGGATATCTGTGTTTTATGGTGACATCATTTAGGGGTCTATAATCGATACATGGCCTCAGTCCCCCATCCTTTTTCCCGATGAAGAAAAAACTGCAAGCCACTGGGGAGGTAGAGGGCCTAATGAAACCTTGCTGTAATGACTCGTCAATGTAACGATTTAGGGCTTCTTGTTCAGGTAAGGACAGAGGATATATCCTTCCCTTAGGAAAGGTGGCATCTGGTACTAGATCTATCGCACAATCCCAGGTGCGATGTGGAGGAAGGGAGGCTGCTTTGTCCTTTGAAAACACCTGTGCATAGCTGTCATATTCCGGGGGAACATACGTAGGGCCCACGACGTTACAGTCTTCCACAGACGTGGCTCTGCATGGTACTTTGATACATGTGTCATGGCATTCCACACTCCATGAGAGTAATTCTCCTGTCTTCCAGGAGATGTGTGGGTTGTGTAGGCACAACCAGGGGTGTCCTAGTACTATAGGTTCTCGGGTGGAGGATGAGATCATGAATTGGATGTCTTCTAGGTGCAGAATTCCCACCTGTAACTTAACAGGCTCCGTCTGGTGGGTAATGTATCCGGAGCCAATGGGTTGCCCGTCCAGGGAGTTAACCCTTAAAGGGGAAGAGAGAGCAAGTAACGTTACCCCCAGGTCTTGTGCTAAAGTACAATCCATGAAATTGCCGGCAGCGCCGGAGTCCACCAATCCAGTGGACGTAATGTGTTTGTCCTTCCAGGTTATTTTAACAGGTACATTAAACTGGTTATTGGTGAGAGAGAAAGGGTTGCCAGGCCTACCTGTAGGTTGGACGGGGTGGAGCCGGTTCGGGATGGAGAGGGTCCCTGAGGGCACTGTCGGATGAAATGCCTGCCTTCCCCACAATAGTAACACAGCCGTTCGTTTTGACGGCGCGTCCTCTCTGCAACTGTGAGGGGAGCCCGACCCAATTGCATGGGTTCTTCCTCCTGGCTGTGCCGTTGAACCGGATCTGTGGAAGAGACCACTCTGACAAAAGGAGGTTTACCTGGTCATTTGGTGCGAAGCAGGTTGTCTATCGAGATGGACATGGAAATGTATTGCTGAAGATTATTGAGGTCTCCCCGGCAAGCTAGTTCCGTCTGTAGTTCGGACGACAATCCTCTCCTGTATATGGTCAGCAATGCAGTCTCGCTCCAGCCGCTTCCTGCTGCCAGAGTGCGGAAGTCCAAGGCATAGTCAGCGGCGGTTCTCCTCCCCTGTCGAATCTCGCACAGCTGATCCCCTATGTTACCCCCTGACACAGGATGATCGAACACCTCCTTAAACAGCTTAGTAAAAGCTGCTACTAACCCCAGTTCTGGGCTTCTGATCGACCATAGAGCGGTGGCCCAGTCAAGTGCTTTCCCAGACAATAATGAGATCATAAAATCGACCTTTTGATTATCTAGCTGAAACTGAGAAGGATGGTGATAGATGTACATCTCACATTGCATCAAAAACCCTCGACACTGTCCCGGGGAGCCGTCATACCTGTTAGGCATAGCCACAGATGTGGATGGAGACAGAGGTACCTGATTGGTTTTCCAGGCTGGGTCATACACTGATAGTCACGGGCAAAGGCACAGAAACAGGATCCAAGGTCAGGGACTCGATAGATGCAAACACATGTCAGGCACAGGAAATCACAGGCAGAAGTACACAAGGGCTGGGCAATCTCAGGAGTCAAAAATACAAAGCAGATGGTCAATAATACTTCAGGCAAACAATACTTATAAACGCTCAGTAGATCAGGAATGATAATACCTCGCAAAGAGTATGACACAGTGCCATGGCTAATATACTACTGGTGACTGGGTGCAGGTGTTTAGTATTCCGGTGATTGCGATCTGAGATGAGTGCTGCGTTCATGTGTGTCCAGATGATTGGAATTGGTAGAGGCTGCTGGGGGTGCATTGGACACCGAACGTGACGACCTTATAGCCTATGTGACAATGCATGTGCAAACTTTCTGTAACAGCAGTATCTTCTCTTTAGGTTTGGGTGCAGGCTTCTGAGTGTAACTTTGCCCAAATAGTCATTTGGTTTCAGATGCAAGTGCAAATGACTGAAAAACTTTGTTGTGCAAAACACCCAGGGCAGTGGTTCCCAACCATGGCTACTAGGTCCCCTGGTGGTACCGTAACGCAAAAAACTTGGAAACCACTGGCCTATAGTGTTCATACATTATGGAGGTGTGGAATAAAATGTGGATCTACAAAAATAAAACGGAAATCATTTCAGGAAAAATAAAAAAATATCATTAAATATTTGCCATTTTTTATAGATACCTCAAGATGCTTGACAGAGACATAACAATGTACATGGGATCAGGAATCAGGTGAATAAAGGCTAGATGAAATGGAATGTGTCCATTTATTTTTTCCCAGGGAAACTTCCAGCCTCGATCTGATCATCCCATTTTGCCACCCAGCTCATGGGGCACATGCCCTTGTAGACTCTATGGTACCAGTCGCAGGGGACCACTTTGCTGACAGAGGCTTGTTGCATCTGTGGAAATCTAGGTAAATCTGGAAACAGTTTCAGGTCTGATTGGTGTTTGGATGTTAGGGTTAACATAGCAAAAACTGAAATTCCAAAATCATATGACACAGAGATTCCCCAAAAGCAAAAGATAATTTTGATGTAGTTTCCACCCATCTACCATCCACAACCACCACAGCCTACTAAACAACCACGCTATCTCTGACTATGCTACCCATAGCATCCATGTTGCGTCCTTGTTGCTTCCTTGTCATACTATACGTTGATACTGATTGGAAAAGTATGTTTCTTACGACAACTGCATTGTGGATTTGATTTGTATGGCAGAACAGTATGAAAATACATTCTGCACTCACTACTATAAGTTAGTCTGGGTAGGAGGTTATGCTTTATCATAAAACTCTGCTAAATAATAAAAAAAATATTTAAACTGAAGATCAAAGTTTGCCAAGATCAAGATGTTTGGTGCTGAGACTTCCTCCCAGATTGATATTCCTTGACCAAAAGATCAATATCCAAGCAAATTTTAAGACAAAATACAAAGTCTGTATGTTTAAAAATCATTTAAAAACTGTGGGGAGTACAATAATCATGTCTTTAACTATAGTAACCATACAGAAATCTAATACATGGCCATACATATGTAAAATCTTAACATATATTTGAAAATATATTACCATATATTTTGATTACAAAATTTGAATTATAAAATGAGGAAATGTATGTCACATATAAAAAACTTCCAATATTTGTATATTTTGACATATATGTACATGTATGTGATGATGTTTCCACCATATATGCCGATATCTGACACATAAGTCTAAATACATGGCCATATATTAGATTTCTGTATGGGATACATTTAAAAAAGATTTTACCAAATATTTCATTGACATACATGTCCTACCCCTAATTATCATCACATATACAGTACTGTTGTAACGTCCGGCCTAGTGAGGGCTGTGATCTGGACTACACATGGACTCGTTCTGTTTTAGGTTGCTTCCCTGTGTGTGTCCTTGGTTAGGTTGCTTCTCTGTGTGTGTTGTTTTGGTTCTGGTTCCCGCTCCTCTATCTTATGTTTAGGTCACATGTTCTCTGTCAGCCAATAGATCATTGTCAGTGTTAACTCAGTACCCCGGTGTCTCCCATTATCCCTAATTTGGTTTTGTATTTAGCTTGTTTGTTTTGTTCAATCCCCTGTCAATTATTATTTCCTGTTGTGATATTCTCTCAGTCCGTATAAGTATACTGCTTAGCCCCTCGAGGCAGTTTTGATTTAAACCAAGTATTTTGTGAATAAACACTATTTGATTTCTTGGAATTCCTTCGCACTTGTCTCTCTCTTTTTATATTGACAATGGAAAACGTGACAACTGTACATAACATCAATATCTCACACATAAGCTATCATTTTTGTTTAAATTTGTAGACGAATTGTTAACTGACATAAGGTAAGAATTAATGTAGCAGTATTTCTATATAAATTATTTACATAATCTCAAATGTACACTGCTCAAAAAAGTAAAGGGAACACTTAAACAACACAATGTAACTCCAAGTCAATCACAGGTGGTGACCACAGACCACTTCTCAGTTCCTATGCTTCCTGGCAGATGTTTTGGTCACTTTTGAATGCTGGCAGTGCTTTCACTCTAGTGGTAGCATAAGACAGAGTCTACAACCCACACAAATGGCTCAGGTAGTGCATCTCATCCAGGATGGCACATCAATGCAAGCTGTGGCATGAAGGTTTGCTGTGTCTATCAGCGTAGTGTCCAGTGCATGGAGTCACTACCAGGAGACAGGCCAGTACATCAGGAGATGTGGAGGAGGCCATAGGAGGGCAACAACCCAGCAGGAGGACCGCTACCTCTGCCTTTGTGCAAGGAGGAGCAGGACGAGCACTGCCAGAACCCTGCAAAATGACCTCCAGCAGGCCACTAATGTGCATGTGTCCACTCAAACAGTCAGAAGTAGACTCCATGAAGGTGGTATGAGGGCCTGACGTCCACAGGTGGGGGTTGTGCTTACAGCCCAACACCATGCAGGACGTTTGGCATTTGCCAGAGAACACCAAGATTGGCAAATTCACCACTGGTGCCCTGTGCTCTTCACAGATGAAAGCAGGTTCACACTGAACACGTGACAGACGTGACAGAGTCTGGAGAACGTTCTGCTTTTTGCAGATGCAACTGAACCCGCAAGCCTACATTCTGGGATGATTTGGCAGATGACTTAAACATTCAGTATACACACTGTTGCCAACCTGGCGCATAACAATTGGATGTCATGGGAGCGCCGGAACTATTTATACTTGCGCGTGGTGCTTGCGACACTAGTTGCAGTCTTCTCCTGAACAGAGGTGTCACAACTGAGGAAAGGCTACCAACTTTGATATTTCTATGAACTAGAAGAAGAAGAAAAAGGTAAATGATGGCAGAACTGGCAGCAGCATTGACGTTAATGTCAACAGTGGCTAAGATGATCTTATCTGTGTTGTTATGAACCATTTACTGTTTTATTATGTACCATTAACTGTGTTATTATGAATCGAACACGTCCATGCTTCCTGTTTCCTGTTTGTCGCGCGCCAATGAAAAAAAAGAGTTGTCCGCAACTTGTGCCTGCGCGCTTTAAAACCTTGTGCGCCGGCAAAATCTACGTCATTTTGACGTCACATTGGCACCCGTATACTGAAGGCTTTAGAAAGCGGACTGACATATTATTCCAATTAAAACCAGGGGTAGATTAGATTTAATTTGTAAATTTGCAGTTTGTATTGCATTCATGAATATGCACATACTGCATACATATGAGATCCCAATGAATGAGTGAGATCCCTATGAACTATATCCGTGTACATAGCCCTTTGCATTTTAATGTAACACTTTGTAATTTAACATAGCCCTTTGTATTTTAACATAACACTTTGGCAATGTCTCAGTTGACAATTCCTCTGTGCACTTGTTAAACCTAACTTTTCTGTTCTAACTTGGAGTTCATGCACTTATATAGTTTCAAGTGTTTCAGAACCCCAGGAAGGAAAAGCGGCTGCTAATAAAGTCAAGGTGTGACTGTAGTTATTTGTCAGGGACCATAAAACAAACCTTTAAAATTCTACTCCCATAAAACATGAATATATTTATTTTTGTTGGATATGTTCGATTCATTTAATGAGCTGGTGGCACTACCACTACATTTCATAGCACAGCTCCTGTCACTGTCTGACAGGCTGCTCAAAATCCCCCATCTGTTTCAAGGCTGGCACACCTCCCTATTTACATTTCCAACAAATGTAGCTTTTTTTCACATGAGCGTCTGCCATGGCAGTATTTCACCACAGAAAGTATATATATTTGTTTTCCTTCTATTTTCTTTCTGCAAATGTACTCTCCCCAAGCCATATATCTCTGCAGTTTTGTTTTCTTATTCTGTACACAATGTTTTCCAGGTTTTATTGCTGAAGTTTTTTGGTTGGGCTGAATTGAAATTGACAACCTTGTTATATTTGAAGAAACTATAACAAAAAACCTAGATTGAACATTTGGCTGCGGTTGTCTTGTGATGCTCTTTCTTGTTTCTATTTGAAGGACTGGTGAGTAATTAATTTCATATAATCAGCTACATGTAATACAAAAACATAACACTTCATATTAAGTGACCCTAATGACCTGTAGTAACTGGGTTGAGAAATAATTCAATCCATAACTGGAACATGGACATAATTACCTGTTTTACTCCCCTGTGTTCTGTATGTAGTATGTTATAATTACAATTATACTATATGGGTTGGTCAAATTGAGCATTGTGATTGGTTGAAACACAGCAAAAAGTTTTTATCACAGATACAATGCAATATGAGTTGTTTGATTTCTGAGAAATCACTGCATATCCACAATCTTCTGAGGCTAGGTAACCTATATAACCTTGCGTATTATTATTATTTCACATAGCTTCTAGACAATTAGATTGTGCTTCTAGACAACCTTCTGGTCTGCTTGTCAGATGTTTAATTCATTGTTTCAAATTTGAATATTTATCTCAGTGCTGCCAGCTGCATGCCATATCATTGTGTTGGGACACTAAATATTTTTTATATTTACACAATCCTACATCAGCATGAAGTTTATGGAAAACTAAATGCAGCCAAAGTATTACGAACTCTGTTGTTTCAATGTTAACTTCAGAGTTCATTTGGATAAAGTTTAAACCTGCACTATTTAACTTTGTTGAGAAAATACAAAAAAAAACAAGTAAAGATTTGGAACTAACATTAGATCCTTGGGTTAAAAGAATCAAGGGTTACAAGAAATACAGAATGTTGACAATATCTGGCCTTTTGCTTTTGCAGGGCAGTTTAAAAATCCCTTTTAGCAAAGTTTTTTAGTTAACCTTTTTCGATGTAACTTCGAACCTCAAGGAAATGGTTTAGGATTTATGTTTATGGTTTATCAAAAACATTGAATATATGATTATTTACATATCCTGCTTTTATTCTCAAAAGAACATAAATAATAATAATAATAAACCTTTATTTAATAGCACCTTTCATACAAGGAATGCAGCTCAAAGTGCTTTACATCAATAGAAGTCTAATACAATGAAATACATTTGCATCAATAAAAGACAAAGAAATGTAAAAATATTTTAAAACATAAAATGCATAGAGCACATTTGCAGGCAAAGAAATGAAAATATGAAATGTAAAGGACATTTAAAAAAGAAAAGAACATTGAGTGCTGGGTTATTTGAAGGATAAAGTGAAAAGAAATGTTTTTAACAGCTTTTTGAATATATTAATAGATGATGCGTCTTTGATATTTTTGGTATTGTTTTTCACAGCTTTGGAGCATAGTTAAAAGAGGCAGCATACTGTAGCATTAGTGGAACATAGAGAATCTGTAAAACAGGCAGGTCCTAAGCCATTTAGAGTTTTATAAACAAGCAGAAGGACCTTAAAATCAATCCTGCGGGGAACTGGGAGCCAGTGTAAGGACTTCAGAACTGGAGTAATATGTTCTTGCCTCTCTGTTTTTGTTAAGAGACTTGCTGCTGAGTTCTGGATGAGTTGAATCTTCTCTAAATACTTTTTTGGGAGACCTGTAAGGAGGGCGTTGCAGTAATCTAATCTAGTTGTAACAAATGTGTGAATTAGTTTCTCTGCGTCTTTCTGGGTTAGGAACGGTCTATCTTTAGCAATATTTCTGAGGTGAAGGTAAGAGGTTTTGGACACCTTTTTAAAATGGGAGGTAAAACTTAGATCAGAGTCTATGATAACACATAGGCTCCTTACTTTAGGTTTGATCAGGGAAGTTAGGTTACCAAGTCTCGTGCTGATTCTCTCCCTTTTGAATTTGGGGCCAACTAAGAGGATTTCTGTTTTATCCTCATTTAATTTTAGGAAATTAGCACTTATCCAATTATTTATGCCAATTAGACGCCTATAAATTTTGCTTATTGCATCAAAAATGGTTCTTGTGAGATCTTATATTGGTTCAAAGCAGATTTTAATTTGAATGTTTTTAGTGATTTATAGGCTTCTTATTGGTATCTATCAAAACATTTTATAAGTGGTCCTTCTCAGATTATTTATTGGTTATACAAAGACTTTAATTTGAAAGGTTCTAGTGAGATCTAACATTTCTTCATAACACAACCTATCATAAAGTGTTTTCACATGGACTCATGTTGGTTCTTTGGAGATCTCATTGTCAGGGTTTCTTCATAGCTAGTTATTATTATTTTTCCAAGCAAGTTGACTGAGAACAGCTTCTCATTTACAGCAATGGCCTTGGGAAAAGTGGGATGAAATTGCCAATTGGAAGATGGGGATGACAAGATTGCCATGACAGTATTAAGGCCAGATTGGTCATTAGTTCAAGACACCAGGGTTAACACCCCTACTCTTTTGAACAGTGCCATGGGATCTGTTAGTGACCACAGAGAGTCAAGAGACCTGTTTAACAACCCATCTGAAAGACAGCACCCTACGCAGAGCAGATGTCCCCAGCACTGTCCTGGGGCATTGGGAACAATCTTTAGACTGATGGGAAGTGTGCCCCCTACTGGTCCTCTAACACCATTTCCAGCAGCACTGGTCTCCCATCCAGGGACTAACCAGGCCTGACCCTGCTTAGCTTTAGAAGCAAACCAGCAGTGGAATACATGGCACTATGCTGCTGGCACAATATCTCTTATCAGTTTTGAATCAAACCTAAATGTAATTGTTCTTCATATATTTATTGTTTCTTGGGAAACCTAATGGTCAGTGGTTAGTTTTGGATTTCATATTCATTCTGAATTACATTTTATCTAATGGTTCTTCATAAATCTCTTATTGGTTCCTGGGAGATCTTCAAAGAAAAAAACAGCCAGATGTTCACTATTAAAAGCATTTTTGAAATAAGAAGTCACAAAGTGCTTATTCAGACACACTTTAACATTTTAGACATTTTGCAGACTCACTCAGCCTAAATCCCACAAGACTAAGCAACAACAAGTAACTGAATCAAAGTCTAGTGACTAAACTGACCAACATTTCTGATCAATTTAACACCACCGTGGTAATTCTCTGTTTAAAGTTTATGAAAAACCTTGAAAATGTGTGGGTGATTCCTTTTGAACGCTAGTGTATATAAACCATGCACAGTAAAAATGGCTGTGTTAAATTAACACCCTAAATGTTAAATTAACACTCTTCAGTGTCAATTTGGACCTATATAAACACTAAGAGTGTTAATTTAACACTTAGGGTGTTGATTTAACACAGCCGTTTTTACTGTATGATAGAATGAATAAATCATAGACACTTAGTATATAGTAATATACCGGTAGTGCAGTTACAAACATATTATTTTTCAAAAAACATTAGCGGGCTCCTAAACCTCTTCTTCTATTAGGTCACACCTAAGCCTATAGAGAAGCTGTCATAGAATCCATGTCTGCTCAGATGGCTTCACTGGGTGACTTAAGCCTGATTGGTTGAGGCAGGCTGCATGGGTCCTCCTCCTCCCACCATAATCCCCTTACCACCAATGCCAACACCACATCAATCTCCATATAGAAAGCACTAAATTATGGAGGATATTTTAAGAATGTTTTTATATATACTTTTTAACCATGTGTTTTTACAGTGTGTAGGGCACATGTCTCTGTTAGTATATATTGTGTATAGTATTGCTGGGCGGTGATAGCAGACAAAGAAGACACTGAAAGGAGACTGACACAGATGTTTCATTTCTAGCTCAACTAAGCCCAGCATATTTCCTAGCACCGGGAAACCCACTACTGGTAGGTTTTAGAACTATTAACTAGGCTATTCCTGATGACAGAGAGCGTCCTGCTATAATTCTCTTCATTCACTGAGTATCATAATGGGCAGTGACAGTGTTCATATTTGATGTAATTGCATTTCTCATATGTTCATATTTCACTCAATAGGGTTTTACAATATAGTTCCCTGTAAAAGTAATTTACGAGATTTAGGGCTGTGTAAATTTTTAATATTCACATATTGTTTATTTATATTGCTAATGCAGAGGCAACAATACATTGTCCAGATCGTGTAGATCTTGTCTTCAAGGTGGCTCAAGCTTCACATAATTCTTTGAATTATTGTATGACTGAAATATATTTTGCAAGTCGTTAAGACAGTTCTGAATTGCTTCTGTTTGATAGATTTTGTGAGACAATGGATTGAACCATATTACAGGCTTGGAAGTAAAGTCATCAATGGCAACACTTTGTTTAAGTACAGTAGTTACCTGGCAACAACCACAAGGGAGTTTCAAAGAGCTGCCATTCAAGTAAAGCTGCTTAATATATAAGCTCATCACTCACTCATACTGTCTTTACAAAAGTTACAACTTCTGATTGGCAGCTTATCACTCACTCATACTGTCTTTACAAAAGTTACAACTTCTGATTGGCTGCTCATCACTCACAAATACTGTCTTTACAAAAGTTACAACTTCTGATTGGCTCAGTAGTGATCACACTGCAGATGTGGAGGAATGATACATTTTTTATTTCAACTGCCATGCATCCAGTAATAGGATTGTAGATTGTAGATCAATGAATTGCTTTGCGTGTCATAGAAGGCTATGAAACAGCTTTGCAGGTCAATTGCATTACAGTGGCCAGGGTTCGATCCTGTTCACGGCATTTCCGTCTATGCCTGGAGATCCAGCACAAAGCTTTACTAATTGACACAGCGCTGCCTGGGGTAAGGGATTACAAGAGTCGAGCTAGCGGACCTTGCCATGTCGCTGTCCAGCTACTTCTTGTTGGCAGATCGGGGGCCTGTGAGTTGAGAAGTATAGATGCCTAATGTGTAATACTTCCCCACATGTACTGACTAAAGGATTCCACATCGTGATAAGGATCATATACTGTAGTTCTGCAACATGTACTTAAAGGACAGTTTATGAGCACCCTTGATCATCCCACATATCCTGAGATTGACAAGGCAAGGTCAGGTGTGAACATGACCTAGTGGTGGGGGGGGGGGGTGTACTTTTTATTAAATGATTTAATTAGTGGAAATGTTCTCATTTAAATTTCAACTGTAAGGCAACATAGTTCAAGGGGATTAAACTATAATCACAAACTGTACTTATCCTCATTGTAGTCTTTGTTTCTTGAAAGATCTGTCAGCTTATTATTTTGTCAAATGTTATAATTCGTCATCAATATCTAATCAGCAAGGATCTTTGATAGTTTTTTCCCAGGTCACCAATCATTGATCCACAGTACAGTGTGACTGTTTGAGGTTGTGGACAGTTGTCTTTTATACTGATAACAAGTTCAAACAGGTGCCATTAATACAGGTAACGAGTGAAGGACAGAGGAGCCTCTTAAAGAAAAAGTTTCAGGTCTGTGAGAGCCAGAAATCTTGCTTGTTTGTAGGTGACCAAATACTTATTCTCCACCATAGTTTACCAATAAATCAATTATAAATCCTACAATGTGATTTTCTGGATTTTTTTTCTCGTTTTGTCTCTCATAGTTGAAGTGTACCTATGATGAAAATTACAGGCCTCTTTCTCCTTTTTAAGTGTGAGAACTTGCACAATTGGTGGCTGACTAAATACTTTTTTGCCCCACTGTAACTAGCTCAAAGAAATTCAGTAAGGAGGAACACATAAAGGACAGATTTACAGTTGCAATCAAAATGATTCCATCCCCATTGCAAATCCGGTTGATTGTAAAAATTATCAGACTTTCAGCTGTTAGCAATGAACAAATCAAACAAAAGCAATTGAAATAGCTCAACACAAGTGGTTTCCCAAATCCAACTGAGGAGGCAACAGATAATGACCGGTCCCAAAATTATTCAAACCCTGAACAGCACAAATGTATAAAACAGGTGTTGTCTCAAGCATACCTGATGCAACTACTCAAGGGCTTCATTAGTTGCACCAGTTGTGCTGGAGCTGGAACACATTAAATACCTGAACTGGCTATGCATTTGTTAAGTGTCACATTGGACTGCGTGTGAGAAACATGGCTACATCAGAAGAATGGCTGAAAAAGTTACGAGAAAAGTTCATTGTCCTTTACAAACAGGGAACAGAATAAGCTGTTCCAGATTCAAACGCTGCAACCAGATTCCTGAGATGGCAGGTTTTGAAAAACCCTTGATTGACTGCAAAAAACCTGCAGCAAGACTTGATAGGAACAGGCACTGAGGTTTCAGTGAACACAGAATGGCGCGTAGTACACGCAAAAGGTTTCCATGCCAGAACTCCAAGATGTACAGCACTACTGACCCAAACGCACAAGAAAGGTTGTCTCCACTATGCTCAAAATCATATAAAGAATCAAAAGAGCTTTTTTGATTCTGTTCTGTGGAGCAATGAAACAAAACTGGAACTTTCAGCTTGATGGATCAGCGGAACGCCTGGAGGAAGAAGAATGAAGCATACGCTGAAAAGAACAGCCTGCCCACAGTCAAGCATGGTGGTGGCTCAGTGATGCTCTGGGGCTGCTTTGCATCTTCTGGCACAGGAATCCTGCAATGTGTGGAAGGCAAGATGGATTCTTTACAGTATCAGGAAATCCTATGAGAAAACATCATGCAGTCTGTGAGGAAGCTGAAGCTTGGGCTTCATTGGACCTTCCAACAGAACAATGATCACAAGCATACCTCAAATTTCACCAAGGCTTGGTTGCAGAAGAACTCCTGGAAGATTCAGATAGAGTGGCAATCACAGTCACCTGACTTGAACCCCATAGAAAATCACTGGTGGTATTTAAAGAAGGCGGTTGCAGCACTCAAACTCATGAGTGTTACTAAACATAGGTTTATATAAATGGGCACTTGGAATATTATTGTTACTTGGGGCCTTTACATATTTTTGCAACTGAAAAAAGAGAAGAGTACCAAAGTAAGTTCACACTATTCTATAAGCTAGTCAATTCCATTGTAGCCAAGGGCCGGAGTGGGACACTTATCAGCCCGGGAGGTTTATGGTGCACCAGCACATTTTGTAATACGGGTAAATATTAACTGCAAATAGTCTACCCGCTTTCAATGTGTAATTTCCTACTGTACATGATTCATTCATTTATTTAGAGAGAGAGAGACAAATGTATATGCTATTAAACAAAATATCCTCAGTAATTGGCCAACTACGGTAAATAATCAGACGTTGAAAATTAGCAATAGCTAAAAACTTTATATGCAGCATCACAGTGACAAGCTTTGTTTTGACACCATGTTTGTTTGCATTGTCCCTGTCAAATAAATAAATAATTAAATAAAAAAATTAAAAAAGTTGATCAAATAAGCTAAAAAGTTTAAAGAATGAGGTTGTATATTATCTATTTCAGAAGTCCTTGAAATGGGCAATATTTGTAGTTAAACAGTTTTTATCTTTATTTTTGCATTCACTAGGACCCATTTCTCAATATTTAGGTGCCTTTCCAACTTTTCCAACTTTCAGTGTTGCACAGCAGCCAAAATGCACTAAAACTACCAAAACAATTCATAAAGTACATCTCAAATCAACTCATTCTTCCATAACACTAGCAACAGTTGTCACCCAACATCACTCATAAAACAATAACATAAGCAACACAAAGAACAGATTATTTCTTTACGAAACATGAACCCACTCCACTCTTTAGAATTCACTAAAGTGTATATTACAGGAATGAATCGAACATGATGCAATATTCTTTATTATGTTGTATGTCATTTTCTGGCATTGAGTGATTCCAAAACACAAGAATTTCTATAGGCTCCAGGGGTATTCAAATCACTCACACACTGTCTGTTAACGTACCTGACGAGGACAAAAAAAGAGGTGGCTTTACGTCACAGGCTGATCAGGACTATGCCATTTGGGAAGGGGCTGCTCACTGATCCCCCTATATTTCTGAAAATCCTAGTCATGGTTGCACTTTGTTAGTGCTTTCTGATTAGCATGTGTTTGTATTGAAATAAGAGGCTGCTGCGGCCCGCCGTACAGGCTGAGCAAAGGCTGCATAGTTTGACCAGCGGGCTACGGCTGCAAACCAGGCCGCCGGAAGGTTTTGCTAAGAATTTACAATGTATAACTATCATCAGACCAGCCCTCACTGCCTCAGCACTACCGGCCCACAGCAGCAAGGTATTTTGATTTACTATCTAGCTAGATCCTGTCACAAGGGATTAAGATCTGGGGAGTTTCCTGGCCATGGACCCAGAATTTTGATGTTTTGTTCCCCAAGCCAGTTAGTTATCACTTTTGCCTTATGGAAAGTTGGTCCATCATGCTAGTCATTGGTCGTCACCAAACTGTTCATGGATGGTTGGGAGAAGTTGCTCCCAGAGGATGTGTTGGTACCATTCTTTATTCATGGCTGTGTTCTTAGGCCACATTGTGAGTGAGCCCACTCCCTTGGCTGAGAAGCAACCTCCCTCTCAGTTTGCTTTCTTATTGGCATGACACAGGACTGATGGTAGTGCTCACTTTGTCTTTGGAGTTTTCTGGATGGCATAAATCCATTCAGCAGTCAAATCTCTGTACCTTTTATAGAATATCAGGTTGTCCCTGATGTTTTTCCTGGAGAGAAGTGCCTTCTTTGCTGCCCTTCTTGACACCAGGCCTTCCTCCAAAAGCCTTAGCCTCACTGTGCATGCAGATGCACTCACACCTGCCTGCTGCCAATCCTGAGCAAGCTCTGCACTGGTGGTGCCCCGATCCCGCAGCTGAATAATCTTTAGGGGACGGTCCTGGCACTTGCTGGACTTTCTTGAGTGCCCTGACGCCTTCTACACAACAATTTAATCTCTCTTTGAAGTTCATTATGTTATGATAAATGGTTGATTTAGGTGCAATCTTACTAACAGCAATATCCTTGTCCATGAAGCCCATTTTGTGCAGGTATCCATGGTTGACAGGGGAAGAACAATGATGTCAAGCATCACCCTCCTTTTAAAGCTTCCAGTCTGTTATTCTAACTCAATCACCATGACAGAGTGATCTCCAGCTTTGTCCTCGTCACCACTCTCACATGTGTTAACGAGACAATCACTGACAAGATGGCAGCTGGTCTTTTTGTGGCAGGGATAAAATGTAGTGGAAATTATTTTTGGGGATTAAGTTCATGGCAAAGAGACTTTGCAATGCATTTCAATTCATCTTATCACTCTTCATGACATTCTGGAGTATATACAAATTGCCATCATCAACATTGAGCCAGTAGACTTTGTGAAAATTAGTATTTATGCCTTTCTCAAAACATTTGACCACAATTGTAGTTGCTAAAAAGGATGGCAGAATGCAGGAGGACTTGCCATAGATATTAATTTTTGGAAATCACCTAGTATACCTTTCCATGGTATAGGTCCAGATGGTAATAGTGAACACAGAATGAATCTTAATAATGAATATGCTATGACACTATATGTGGTGAAGTCACAGAATATAAATACATTAAAAATTATACTCCTCTAGCTCTTACTCACTCTCCCAACCTGGCGCCAGCAGAACATTGAACACACCAATTACAATGGGAGCAGGAAGGATCAGCTGGTGATAATAAACAACATAATAAGTCCTTATTATGTCATAAGTGCAATGAATAGTAGAATATTGTCCATGTCTGGCCACCGGGTGGAGCCAGCACACCCTGTGGCTCAGTTCCTGGGTTGTGCAGCAAACTCTCTCCAGAAGTTCAGTGAGGATCTCTGAATGATCCAGCGTTGACCTAAATGACTAATGATGATAAATAGAATCCACCTGTGTGTAATCCTGTCTCCGTATAAATGCACCTGCTCTGTGATAGTCTCAGAGGTCCGTTGAAAGCACAGAGAGCATCATGAAGAACAAGAAACACACCAGGCAGGTCCGAGATACTGTTGTGGAGAAGTTTAAAGCCGGATTTGGATACAGAAAGATTTCCCAAGCTTTAAACATCCCAAGGAGCACTGTGCAACAATAATATTGAAATGGAAGGAGTATCAGACCACTGCAAATCTACCAAGACCCGGCCGTCCCTCTAAACCTTCAGCCTAACAAGGAGAAGACTGATCAGAGATGCAGCCAAGAGGCCCATGATCACTCTGGATGAACTGCAGAGATCTATAGCTGAGGTGGGCGAGTCTGTCCATAGGACAACAATCAGTCGTATACTGCACAAATCTGGCCTTTATGGAAGAGTAGCAAGAAGAAAGCCATTTCTGAAAGATATCCATAAAAAAAGTATCATTTAAAGTTTGCAACAAGCCACCTGGGAGACACACCAAACATGTGGAAGAAGGTCCTCTGGTCAGATGAAACCAAATTGGAACTATTTGGCAAAAATGCAAAAAAAAAGTATGTTTGGGGTAAAAGCAACACTGCTCATCACCCTGAACACACCATCCCCACTGTCAAACATGGTGGTGGCAGCATCATGGTTTGGTCCTGCTTCGCTTCAGCAGGGACAGGGAAGATGGCTAAAAATGATGGGAAGATGGATGGAGCCAAATACAGGACCATTCTGGAAGAACCTGATGGAGTCTGCAAAAGACCTGAGACTGGGACGGAGATTTGTCTTCCAACAAGACAATGATCCAAAACATAAAGCAAAATCTATCTAAGGTATGGAGGACCAAGTCTGCCAAAATAAGAAATAAATAAATAAATGAATATATGCGTCAATAAAAATATTTATACATCAAAATATACTTAAAAATCTACAAATATAAAATTATACATTTATTACATTTATATTCAATATTATTTCCCTATTTATTCATTTCTGTGATCATTTATTTATTTTAAATCCATTTATTCCCATATTCTTTTATTTCTGTATTTATTTATTTCCGTCTATATTTATTTCCGTATTTCTACATCCTTAAGCTAATGAGAGGGCGGGACTTAATCGTTCAGCCATAGCAAGCAAGCCAATAGCGGGAGATAGAAACCATATATACGGTCTGTGATAGAAATAGAGCTCAACAGTCCCGCCCCTCGTCCGAGAGAGCTAGTGTTCCAGAAGTAAATTTCCCATTCATTTCTGCCGTTGACTTCTGGAAAAATCTGTATATAAGGGGTTTTAGACCATGTTTTAGGCTAACCAGCTACGACGTGACTCATAAGCATACAAAATATAATTTTGAGTGAAAAAATGAACCGCAAATCCCAAAAAAGTCAAAGGTACAAGACTGTACATATTTTTTATTCCGAGTAAAGGAACTACTCATCCCATAAAACATTGCGAGTGTTATCTTTCCGCCTTTACATTACTTTAAATTACCTAACTTTAGCTAATTTCACTTACACAATGACATCCTTGAAATATGATGTAAACTACAGCTCAGTAAACGTACTTACAGTTCTCTAACTATTCATACTTTTTGCCACGACACAGGCGTACGACTAGGGCAGCCTGCCAGAGTTGGAAACACAAAGCTTTTTCGTGGGCTCAGTAAACATTTCCATGGTAACCGCTAGTTTGTCTCCATGACATCATGGATTTCCACCAATCAGGGGCATCACTGCTGGTTTAGGATTGTGGGTAATGAAGTACTTATCCAAGACATCGCAAATAAAAGACATTAATCTCAAAACAAGGTTGGTGCCCCATGTACTTTTGGCGTCTATATGAGCCTATACAATCGCTTAGTCATGTCGTAGCTGGTTTTAAGTCTACCATCGTTACGATTTTATGGCTTATTTTCGTATTTTCAATGAAAAAAAATTTATTGTATCCTTACTTCCGGAGTCGGCTGTGGGTTGGACTGTTGAGGCCTATAGATTGTGAACGTAAAAAACGCAGCTGGGGAGGAACCAAGGGTACAACACGGGGTTGGTTTGTAGGATAAATGATTCTTTCACCAACCCCAAAATGAGATGCAATGTCACAAACAGAAAATCCAACTAACTGTGCCGATTAGTTGCATTTTTTGTGGCTTCGGTGTCACCTGTTGTGCTCCGTTAACTACCATAGCTGCTCTCTCGCTCTGGCGAACTTAGTTTCTGTGTGTGTGTGGTTGACTTGGTGTGTTTGTGTGCGTGTGTTTTAAAGACAACGGAACATTGCACTGGCAGTTCTATTCTTTGATGAAATGGAAAGGCTACAATGAGAAGGGCGTCCGACTGCTCCGGCATTAACGGAATCGTATATCGAAAAATTAAGGCAATGATCACACTTCATCCAAATGCCTACACGGCAGGGTCAACTGCTGTGTCATTAGATGCTGCTTACTGCAATAAACTTTCAGCAAGACCCTCCCCGCGAAAAAGTTAATAATCAAATAATAACCAAAGCTAGCATTTTCAACTAGGGTAGCCAAGACTCAAATCTCTGGCAAGAGACTGTATGAAGCCTACTAACGTAGTAATCTAGGCATGTAAAATCGATCTTCACACTCTGATACCGATCAACCAATGGGAAAAATGTGACACCGTGACATGCTTTGATTGACAGCCTCCTCATTAGCTTAAGGATCTGGAAATACAGAAATAAATATATGCGGAAATAAATAAATACAGAAATAAAAGAATATGGAAATAAATTAATATAAACATGTATAAAAACTGAAATAAATTATCACAGAAATAATTAAATAGGAAAATAATATTGTTTAATAAATGTATAATTTTATATTTTCTATTTTTATGTATATTTTTATGTATAAATATTTTTATTGATGCATATATTTATTTATTTGGTCCTCCATACTAAGGTGGCGCTACAAAGTATTCATTTAAGGGGGGTGAATAATTTTTCACGCCCAATTTTTCAGTTCTTTATTTGTTAAAAAAGTTATTATTATAAATTTCGTTCCACTTTATGATTGTGTCCCACTTGTTGTTGATTCTTCACAAAAAATTACAGTTTCATATCTTTATGTTTGAAGTCTGAAATGTGGCAAAAGGTTGAAAAGTTCAAGGGGGCCGAATACTTTTGCAAGGCACTGTAATTACGTACACCCAATTTGTTATAAATGGACATCATGGAAATTGTCAGGGGTGCCTAAATATTTGCACACGACCGTACATTTTTCCATATCAATCTCTAGATTACCATCTAAAAGTGAAAAAATAATATATTGTCATGAAGTTGGGATGCATTTGTGCTTATACTGTAGGTGCAAAATTGTATTCAAGGCTGTCAACTAGTGTCATTACATATCTCTAAAAAAACGAAAGCATCAATACATACTGTATTCTTTTGTTTTATTTTTAATAGACATTAATTATAGCCAAAATTCACTAGTTGTTAATGAATATACTGTAGAAAAAAAAATTCTACACCTTTTAATATGAAGGCTACACTACACCTCTTGTTCAAACTCATGGTGCTTCACAGCAGACCTAACTGAGAGGCTTCAACACACTTTGCATATTGCCTTGCAGTGCCTTGGGCTATGGAAGTTGGGGATTGGCAAAGAATTTGTTGACACAAAGTGATCTAGTGACTCCTTTAAATGGCTTAGGTGCATAGAAACTAATTGTGGATGGAGGTGGAAGGAGGGTTTTTCTCAAATCGTGTTGGTCCCAGCTGAGTGGCCTGGTTGAGGAAGCAGCGTGTACAGATGCAGAGCAGCTTGTTAAGTGTGTTGCTGAAGATACATGCCCCACTCTTTGACACTACTGAGCCCTTTGGGAGTTGTAGGTAGCCCTTGAACTCTACACATGTTGAATCATCACATATAAGTGTCCTTTAAACAAACAGACAAAAAACGAACTAACTAACTAAACTAACTAACAAATAGAGGTGAGTGATAGTAACAGTATAATAACTGTACCTTTCTGGCTTCGGAGGAGTTCAACATTTTGGGAAGTTCCTCATTAAGACCAAAATGACCAGGAAAAAGAAGTTCATAACCAGTGATCTATAAAATGATAGTAAAAAATGACGAGTTATGGTCATTGGTTCATAATGAACTTCCCTTACCAGCAAAGTTAGGGTTTAACTGCGAACTTCCCAAAATGGGTGAACCCAGCAGAGTACTCCAAAATTACTTGCACCCCTCACTGGCAATGCACAAACAACACTTTAAAAACATAAACAACATAGCGATAAAATCGAGATAATATTTTATAAACACAGTAGATATCCGTTAACACGCAGAGTGGATATTATTTTGCATTAAGAACATCTACTGTGTTTATAAATTTGGCTTATTTTCTGTTATTGTCTTGAAGGAAATATCCGTAAAATAATAGAAAAAGAACTGGCAGCAAATTACCATTACCTTTTACAGTTTTTTCACAGATATTTTTTACTGTGTAGATAATAAGTGCATTTTAATTCCTGGTTTGATTTTGGTAGATGTTATTTCCAACTAGAAAGGCTTGTATTTTTTACCACATGTAAACAATATACTGTATATACAGCGGGTGAAATAAGTATTGAACATGTCACCATTTTTCTCAATAAATATATTTCCAAAGGTGACATTGACATGCAATTTTCACCAGATGTTGGTAACAACCCAAGTAATCAATACATACAAAGAAACCAAAACAAATAAGTTCAGAAATTAAGTTATGTGTAATAATGTGAAATGACACAGGGAAAAAGTATTGAACACATTTCTGATATTCATTTAATACTTGTACAAAAGCCTTGTTTCATCTTCATCATCCTGGTAGATGGCAGCTGATTTTTGTCAAGAATGTTTCGGTAAATTTGCCCATTCATCCTTCCTTCAATTATGGGAAGTTTGCCAGTACCATATGCTGAAAAGCAGGCCCACACCATGATGTTCCCATCTCCAAACTTCACTGTTGGAATGGTGTTTTTAGGGTTATGTGCAGTGCCATTATTCCTCCAAACATGGTGTATTATGGCATCCAAACAGTTAATTTTGCTCTCATCTGACCACAATATTTTCTCCCGGTATTTCACTGGCTTTTCCAAATGTTGTGCAGCAAACTTTAAACAAGCTTCAACATGCTTTTGTTCAGCAATGGAGTCTTGCGTGGTGAGCGTGCATACAGGCAATGGCCGGTGGAGTGCATTACTTACTGTTTTCTTTGAGACAACACTACCTGCAGGTCTATTTGAAGCTCTCCACAAGTGGTCCTTGGCTCTTAGACAACTCTTCTGATTATTCATTTCCCCCTCCTTGCCAGAAATCTTGCGAGGAGCACCTGGTCGAGGCAAATTTATGGTGTAATGATTTTCTTTCCACATCTGTATTATGGCCCCAACAGTGCTCACTGGAACATTCAGAAGCTTAGAAATGCACCTATAACCAATGCCATCATTAATATTTTCCAACAATTAGGTTGTGAAGGTCTTGAGACAGCTCTTTGCTTTTACCCATCATGAGGTGTGTCTTGTGTGACACCTTGGCAATGAGACCTTTTTGTAGGCCATCAGTTGGGACTGAACCAGCTGATATTAATTTGCACTGACACGGCTGGTTTTCAGCTGTTGTCTTGGCTTTCCATACCTTTTTGCACCTCCTTTCTTTATATGTTTTCACTGTGTCATTTCACATTATTACACATAACTTAATTTCTGAACTTATTTGTTTTGGTTTCTTTGTATGTATTGATTACTTTGGTTGTTAACAACATCTGGCGAAAATTCCATGTCAATAGCACCTTTGGAAATATATTTACTGAGAAAAATGGTGACATGTTCAATACTTATTTCACCGGCTGTATATACACAGTATATCTTATATAATGCAATAACATCTTTCACAGTAATATTGTAGAATTAAAAAACTATGTTTGTCTTCATTATTTATTGATATGGCCAATAATATGATCGCTCAGCACTTTTTGATGGCAGGTCATGATTCAATTTGCTCTTCTCAACACAAGTATGATTGATGGGATTGGCAATATGAAAGGGTTTTATAAAAAAACCAAGTCTTCTGCCTCAGGAAGGTATCATACATACTCTAACTATCCATATACACTCAACTAAAGGATTATTAGGAACACCCGTTCAATTTTCATTAATGCAATCATCTACTAACCAATCACATGGAAGTTGCTTCAATGCATTTAGGGGTGTGGTCCTGGTAAAGACAATCTCCTGAACTCCAAACTGAACGTGAGAATGGGAAAGAAAGGTGATTTAAGCAATTTTGAGCGTGGCATTGTTCTTGGTGCCAGACGGGCCGGTCTGAGTATTTCATTAGAATCTGCTCAGTTACTGGGATTTTCACGCACAACCATTTCTATGGTGTACAAAGAATGGTGTGGAACGGGAAAAACATCCCATATGAGGCAGTCCTGTGGGTGAAAATGCCTTGTTGATGCCAGAGGTCAGAGGAGAATGGGCCGACTGCTTCAAGCTGATAGAAGAGCAACTTTGACTGAAATAACCACTCGTTACAACCGAGGTATGCAGCAAAGCATTTGTGAAGACACAACACGCACAACCTTGAAGCGGATGGGCTACAACAGCAGAAGACCCCACCGGGTACCACTCATTTCCACTACAAATAAGAAAAACAGGCTACAATTTGCAAGCGCTCACCAAAATTGGACAGTTGAAGACTGGAAAATTTTTGCCTGGTCTGATGAGTCTCGATTTCTGTTGAGACATTCAGATATTAGAGTCAGAATTTGGCGTAAACAGAATGAGAACATGGATCCATCATGCCTTGTTACCACTGTGCAGGCTGGTGGTGGTAGTGTAATGGTGTGGGGGATGTTTTCTTGGCACACTTTAGGCCCCTTAGTGCCAATTGGGCATCGTTTAAATGCCATGGCCTACCTGAACATTGTTTCTGACCATATCCATCCCTTTATGTCCACCATGTACCCATTCTCTGTTGGCTACTTCCAGCAGGATAATGCACCATGTCACAAAGCTCGAATCATTTCAAATTGGTTTCTTGAACATGACAATGAGTTCACTGTACTAAAATGGCCCCCACAGTCACCAGATCTCAACCCAATAGAGCATCTTTGGGATGTGGTGGAACGGGAGCTTCATGCCCTGGATGTGCATCCCACAAACCTCCATCAACTGCAAGATGCTGTCCTATCAATATGGGCCAACATTTCTAAAAAATGCTTTCAGCATCTTGTTGAATCAATGCTACGTCCAATTAAGGCAGTTCTAAAGGTGAAAGGGGGTCAAACACAGTATTAGTATGGTGTATCACGGTTGACATGTTTCTATCAACTCCTTAAAGATGTCAAAAAATGATTTTATTTTGTATTGGTAATGTAATATTGGTTTATTTAAATTATGAACATTTTTCTGGGGGCTTCTTCAAACTCATACTGAAAGCCTCAATGATACAAAAACATATAGTATATATCCAAACTGGTTTACCTGGCTGCAGGCTGTGAAGAGATGCACATCTTAGTGATTAGGCTACTGAATTTAATACAAAATAGCCCAATCTTAGTTATGTGACTGTGAAAGTGGTAAATTACCATTTTAATGGCACCACACATCTGTGTCTATCCCCCTGCATTTTGACCTTAGAGCTGCTTTTAAAACCCCTGATCACCACATTCTGTTGGAGTGATTTGAAATCCGTATGAGTCTTCATGGACATATTATTGTCCTGGTTTAGATGTTATATACAGTCTGTTCAGTATTAGGCTCAAATTAAAATACATTGAAAATGTCTACTGCTATGCATACAACACACAACAAGAATGTTATGAAACAGCAAAGCCAGAAAAAGTTGACTACCATAGATGGTGGATTTTCTGGTGGTAAAAACAATGGTGTCATATTAGTCATGGTGGTTAATGGTCTCTTGGTGCCCCTTTGTTCTTTTGCTGTGGTTGACGAATTATGTCCTGCTGTCACAAAGTCCTGGGTGTCTCGGTGTATTGTGTCAGGCTATCTGTGTCTATTTCCCCTAGAGAGTATGGACTATGGGGAATCTAAGAAACCCTCCTGGACATATCTGTTATTGCCTGTTGAATATTTTGGGTGATGTCTTGTGTTAATGGGCACAGCTGTAGGAGTTTTAGTTAATAGTTCCCACACCTGTTTTGTGTCTCAAACAGGCTATAAAGGTCTAGGTTTTCCAGACTCTAGTGTGGGTCATTAAGGATTGCTATCCCTGTTGCCGATGGTAAATGTCAAGTCTGGTAATGTAATATTTTATGTTGCACACTCTCCGTTGTTTGTAAGAATATTCCTTATGAGTTTCGTCCTGAGAATGTACCGCCTAAGTGTATGCTGAATATGAAGTCTGTGCTGCTCTAGGAGTCATTTCAGGCTAACGATGTAAACTCTCATTCAAGTGTTGCTACTTCGACTCTCTGGAGGTGTGTTATGTGTTCCACTGTAGAGTTTTGTTTTGGGCACCACAGTCACCCTTATTTAAAAAAATCTGCGACCGAAGACGGTCTAGTGTTTTGTTTAAAATTTTATTTTAATTAAAATATTTAAGAACTACTCCCGTACGCTGGTCTCCAATCTCTTACTACCTTCATCGTGATATCTGCCTTGGCTTTGGACTGAAAAGTATGGAGTAATGACATTTCTTTTAATGTTAAATGTACACCTACAATGTCCACCCGGCAAAACCAGAAATGTAATGGTCACCCATCAAAGAGGTTTAAGGCTGGGTGTCTGTAGTCTATATAAGCACTAAAACACCTCAAATATTCATACTGTGTGACTAGAGCCAGCAGTGTGGTTGTTTGACTATTGACCATGCTAGCCTGATTGTCGTGTTAGTCTAACCAATTATAGCACAGTGTCAGGACTGGGCACAGGAGAAGGTAAGGAACCAAATGCAGAGATGGTAAATGAAAATGATGTTTATTGTGGGTTGTGGGTGTGTAGGGTGTGATGCTCCAATCCGGCAGGCAAGAATGGTCAGGGGTCAGGCAGGGTTCGGTACACAGAGAGAGTTGTAGTCCAGGCAGGGTTCGGTACACGGGAAGGGTCGTAGTC
>JACXGM010005339.1:0-35368 GCA_016801145.1 Umbra pygmaea | reverse complement strand
CCGCTAGACAGACAGTATGCTCAAGGATCCATCGTGCTGTACATCCACTAATCCCTCTAATGACGGCATCCAACTCTACTGGACGTCCACGTCTTCTACACTGGACGTCCACGTCTTCTACACTGGACGTCCACGTCTTCTACACTGGACGTCCACGTCTTCTACACTGGACGTCCACGTCTTCTACACTGGACGTCCAGGGCGCCCAAGGATCCATCGTGCTGTACATCCACTCCGAAGCTCCCTCTAGCGACGGCATCCACGTGACTCTACTGGACGTCCACGTCGCGCTGAGGGAGCAAGCTGCCTCTCCAGAAAAGTTCAAAATGTTATTTTTTCTGTACAATAAAGGGATATCAAGATTAATATGAGGCAAGAGTACAGACTGTCACTTTTGAATTAATTCAATTTATTTACATGTAGCGCAATTCAAGAAACCCAAAACACTTTACACAGTGAGGGGGAAAGCCCACCTCATCCACCACCAATGTGTATCACCCACTTGGGAGATGCATGGCAGCCATTTTGTGCCAGAACACTCACCACACATCAGCTATTAGATGGTGAGATGAGTAGTAATATATGTCAATTAGGAAGGAGGGGGATTATTAGATAGCCATGTTTGAATTGAGGCCTGGTTGGTAATTTGGTCATGACACTTTTACAAAAGTGCCATGGGATTTGTAATGACCATAGAGAGTCAGAACACCCGTTTAATGTCCAATCCGAAAGACGGCACCCAACACAGGCCAGATGTCCCCATCATTACCCTGGGTATTGGAAATTAGACCAGAGGGAAGAGTGCCCCCTACTGGCCCTCTAACACCACTTCCAGCAGCATTGGTCTCCCATTCAGGGACTAACCAGGCCCGACCCTGGTTAGCTTTAGAAGCAAACCAGCAATGAATACAGGGCTCCATACTGCTGCTTTTATTTCTGCCTGTTTCAATACACAGCATACTATAGGTTTTAACAACTAAGAAACACAGCACTTAAAGAGTTCCAACCCCCTCATTTTATGTGAGTAATGACATCATATAACTTTAAGCAATTACGGGGTAAAAGCAAGTATTTATTATTGTCCCGATACTTATGAAGGGTACTATACATGGTGAGCAGAATATCTACAGCTCATTCAGCCAAGCTCATTGAGGTGTAACATTTCCACCAGGTAAGTCAGTGTAGCCAGCAATAGTTTGTCTCATAAGCGTTCTCCAAGGTCATGGTCCTTTGTCCTCTAAAGCCAGATAGACCAGAAGCCCCTCCTCCATTCCCACAGAATTTGCAGGACCCTCCCCCTGGACAACCAGCTAAGCTCATCATGAAGGACAGGTGGTCACAGTCTGCTCACATTTTATTGCAATGCTCTCTGAACAGCCTTGTTTGAAGAGATCTCTTCTTGGTCAGATTCCCCCCTCTTGACCACTGAAGTTGTAATCCTTTGCTGGCCAAAGCCTCCCTGTGGAGAATACATTATCAGCTTCACTACTCTGTGGAGAATACATTATCAGCTTCACTACTCTGTGGAGAATACATTATCAGCTTCACTACTCTGTGGAGAATACATTATCAGTATCACTACTCTGTGGAGAATACATTATCAGCTTCACTACTCTGTGGAGAATACATTATCAGTATCACTATTCTGTGGAGAATACATTATCAGCTTCACTACTCTGTGGAGAATACATGATCAGCTTCACTACTCTGTGGAGAATACATGATCAGCTTCACTACTCTGTGGAGAATACATGATCAGCTTCACTACTCTGTGGAGAATACATTATCAGCTTCATTATTACACTAGATGTTCCATCAAAAGTATTTGCCTCGCTGTGTGTGCTGATGCACTCACACCTGCCTGCTGCCATTCCTGAGCAAGCTCTGCACTGGTGGTGCCCTAATTCTGCACCTGAATCAACTTTAGGAGACGGTCCTGGTGCTTACTGGACTTTCTTGGGCACATTCTTCACAACAATTGAACCTCTCTCCTTGAGGTTCGTGATGATCCGATAAATGGTTGAGTTAGGTGCAATCTTAGTAGCAGCACTTTCCTTGCCTGTGAAGCCCTTTTTGTGCAAAACAATGATGAGAGCTCATTTTTCCTCGCAGGTAACCATGGTTAAAACAGGAAGAACAATGATTTCAAGCACCACCCTCCTTGTAAAGCTTCCAGTCTGTTATTCTAACTCAATCACCATATGTGTTAACGAGACAATCACTGACATGATGGCAGGTCCTTTTGTGGCAGGGCTGAAATGCAGTGGAAATGTTTTTTTGGGGATTAAGTTAATTTTCATGCCAAAGAGGTACTTTGCCATTCATTGCAATTCATCTGATCACTCTTCATGACATTCTGGAGTATATGCAAATTGACATAATCAACACTGAGGCGGAAGACTTTGTGAAAATATAAAAGTACCCAGTCATGCCCAACACATTCTACCTGGTAGAGGGATACTGTTTTAAAGGTACAATATGTAGTTTTCCAAAAAAATAACAAAAGACGTACTTTGCATTAAGAAAGCAAACATCACTATACCTATATTATATATATTCTTAGTTGTGTACTTACATTATCCTAAATGTTTCCACCAACTTTCAAACCCAGAGAAATTTGTAATATAATTCGAACACACGGTATGTTTCATTTTGTCTTACATCAATGGCGTCATATAACCTTTGACTGCGCTAATTGCTCTAAGTTCCAGGGAACTGCCAAACATAATGTGAATAAAGTTATACTATTTTTATCAATACATTACTTTGTCAGTGAACATTTTTTCTGCCGGAGACGCTAGATTGGAAGGTTGTCATTGACGACGATAACAAAACCCATGATCCCACATTACTTCCCACGTCATCCAAGTACATCTTTTGATTGAGAGCCCCCTGGCGGCCAAAAACGACATATTGCACGTTTAAGTGAGTGTACACGTTCTCTAACCTTTTGATTTTTTAAATGGTGGTCGTACATTCTTTCTGAATATGATATTTTATGATTATACATTCACTCATGTAATGGATGATCAGCAGTACTGTGTACATTTGTTAGTCATTGTGATTTAAAAAATGATTTTTTATTGTTGGAAAAGGGCAGTTAGCATTTCACTGTTTGTAAATATTTCACTGTGAGTTTTACAGAACATGTGACAAATAATTAATTTTAGTATTGTTTCCGACATCTCTTGTTGGTAGGATTGTGACTAGATCTGTTAATTAGACCTAAGCTGCATTATCATGTTTGATGCATCTGCCATGGAACAGAATCTGGCTTAGTGCTTTTCTATAAATGGCTCTAGTCTGCATAGTGTTGAGTGGAGTTTTGTTTATGGTTTGCGTGTTACTGGATGTGTGACTCAACCGCTAGGATGTGAATCAACAGAGGAATGTGTGGCTAAGCCAGACGGTGTCTGGTCACCGGGAATACCGCCAGGTATCTCTTTGACTTAGATCCTGATGCCATAGTGTTGCCCGCAGGAAGATCAAGGCTGGGGTTTATATCCCCACATGTGCCCGATGAGCCGACTGTTTGTTTACCGAGGGGATGTTTCCAAGCATGAGGATCATTGATGCCAAACTCAATTAACTCAAACATGTCACGTAAAGCTGTCTTTTCAAATTAAGTATTTTGCTGCGGTGTCCTCACTGTCCTGTGATTGAACACAGGCTCACGTGCTTGAGGTGGGTGGGGCAGGTTCCTACATTATTCTCCACTCCGAATTTTGTCCAATTCTCCTTTAAGCTGGTCACATCGACAACGCCCTGCAGGTAAGGGATGGTCAAAAATCTATCACATACTTCCTCCAAGCACATGTCAGCAAGCAATCCAATTCGTATCACACTGCATCTAATTAAATATCTAATATTAATATCTAATTGCGATAATTGCGATTTATCTGACAATTGCGATTATTTCTTTTAAGTCAAGCTTCAGTTCATTATTAACTGTGTAATAATGTAGATTTAAAACGTGATTGAGCATTACCACATGATATGTATTACATGCATTTCAAATGAGCATTAGAAGGCAAACCTAATACGTGCTGTGTACGATTATAACAACTTTCCTAGGTTGGCACTGTCATCTGAACCCTGTTTACTCTCGACACTGTGTAGAACAAGCTATTCTAAAAGAAATTTTGTAGTTGTTCAGGGGATAAGTCTTAGTAACTCCTTTTTGTATGGAAACTTGTTTTGTTGGAATAATGTCATTTTGATATTCTTAGATTTTTTTGTCACAACATGCAGATTTAACCCCATAGTTGCCCTACTCATTTAATTAGCATTTTCTATTCATCATTTGGAACGATATCAACCATATGAAAATCCTGTTCAGAGAATTCTAGAGGAATGTCTTCCTGGATTGGTTCCTATGCAAATCCTATACAAAAGCCCCAAATATGCATAAAGTAGCTTCTTTAACCAGTTTTAATCTTATATGAGTCCTATAACATATTATTATTATAGAAACTCGTAAAGGACTGTTTTACTAGGGGTGTATGTCTTAGTTTCAGTGAAAATATAATGGAAAGTGCTTCAGTCATCCTGATATTCGCTTCATTTGTATGAGTGCAAGCAGCTAGCAAGTCATATTATTCAGTTAGGCTGCCATCCTATTTAAAATTGGTATTTAGTTTAGAAAACATTGGCCACGTTGGTAATCTAGAACATAGTAATACAACTGCCATCTTTCTGCACCCGAAATGTAATGTCTTTCTTGGCTTTCACGTTTGTTGTTTGTGGGCATACACGCAGTCACCTTGGGCCACTTCTGGTTTGTGAGCATTACTTTTATCACAAGGAGGACTGCATGCATCTGTAAAACCATTGACAGGTCAGTTAAAACCAGTTAAAATTGTAACCTTTGCGGATTGCTGATCGCATTGTTTCAAATAGCGTTTTTCGATTTTTCATCGTACAGCCCTAATAGGGATTAGGACAATGTAATCAATCTCAAAAGATTAAACATGAATTTTGACCCAGTAGAGATACAGTGTGCTGAGCTGAAAGTAACAGGACCAGGTAGTACCGGTAATGGTCAATGCACTGTAGAGCCTTTTACAGAGGATAGCGTGGCACCTGATCTCACAACCAGACAGGTGTACCTTCCCAGGGTGTACTGAGCTTCCGTCTCTCCTTTGTTCCATCGGATCATCCCAATGTTTCTCTGCTTTGCCATAAATGATGACCACAAATTGCCACAACAGAGTTTAGGGGATTGGGGGGTCCGTGTTGCATAGTGGGCTAAGTCGCTGCATCGCAGGACAGTCTTTGCTAAGCATGGGTTGTCTGACTTTCCTTGGGCCCCCTTCACAGGATTTGGGTTAGATCAGTCAGATAAGTTCATCCTGCCATGTCGCTCTCCAGCGCCTCCTTGTGTTCAGATTGAGCGCCTGTGAATTATATTGCGGAGGTATAGTCGGTGAACATAATCATCTCTTGCATCATCTGACTAAAGGCTTCCTTGTTGGGTGAACAGTGTGAAAAAGATTTTAGGCTCTCTATTTGCGTATAACAAAGTACTGCATAATGTAGCAGATCATTGTCCCATATAAATAGCTTTTTCATATTTTTTATATGAAAGTAATGTGAAGTACATTTCTACATATAGCCCTTGTATTCCTGTTACTGTATCTGTCTCTCCCGATGGCCGTTCCATGTTTTACGTACTCCTAATCCAGACTCTTATCATTCACCCGGCAATTACTGCCTCTTGGTATTACGCACAGTTGTCATAATTTAGTAATCAGCCCAGTGTATATTACCTGTGTGTGTGTTGTGCATCTGTCAGTCATTGTTTTATATAAGGTTTGTGTGTATGGCGTATTTCGATATTTCTAATTGTTTCTTTTATGTTTTGCATGGCTGGTTTATTTTTTGTTAATAGATGGCAGGATAGACAATCTGACTCATCTAATCCAAATCCAGGGCAGCATTATGCCATGGTAGGAACATTCATGAAGAAGGACAGATTAAAATTGTTATTTTTGAGATATGAACCATCACGATGGAGGTTTGTTTTAATGTGCGCCTCCATGGGTCGGTGTGAGTGAGCGTACTGCGAATCTATTGCAAATATGCTCATCTTAAAACCTGAGTGTGTGTGTGTGTGTGTGTGTGTCCCATTTGTTTGCTAGGTCCCTGTGCACTCTTTGACGACAGAGTGCAGACGTACAAATTGCTTTACGCCCCTACAAATAGAAGAATGATCAAGGTTGACATCTGTTTCTAACACTTTCTTCTGTGGTAGTCTTGGACTGGAGCCTGCATTTACTGGGAAATCCACTGGAAGAGGAACAAGCGCCGGCCTGAGGCTGCTAGACTGGCCAGTCTCTGTAAGACACATGTGCAGACAGACATCCAGACACGTGTGCACGCCAGGCATGCACCTAGTTTCACCACACCGGGTGTAAGAAAGCATCCAAGAGCTCCCAAACTGAAGAAGTTAGCACAATTGTCCACATGCCTGTAGCTGGATTAATACATTGATTCATGTTTGAATATGTGTTAAATAGGTAGGCTATATATTAGCCCAGTGTTTTTCAACACTCTACTCGGGGCACACCAGACTTTTCACAGTTTAGCTGTAGCCAGTGAAGTAGTTCACGATATTCATTAATCAAGGGCCTGATAATTGATGAGTTGAATCAGGTGTGCTAGCTCAGAAATAGATCAAAACATGGAACGGCTAATGTTCCCAGAGGAGAGGATTGAAAAACACTGCATTAGCCTACCCATAATTGCATGTCAGTTCAATAGCCTATAGGTGTCTGTTGTAAAGCATCCACAAATTGCATGTCATGTACAGGATCTATTACAGTGGTTCTCAAACCTCTCCTGGGGACCCCCAGCCATGCCATATATTAGATGTTTCACAGAGCCAGCACACCAAAAACTTGTCGACTAATCATCAAGCCCTTACCTGCTTGAATCAGGTGAGCTAGGGTAAAACTGTGAGCCAAATTTCAAATAATTTCCCCTTTAAACAGAGAACAAAAGAATTGTAAATCAGGAGTCGCCAACCCTAGTCCTGGAGAGCTACCATCTTGTAGGTTTTCAGTACAACCGCACATAATGTAGCCTCCTTCAGCTTATCAAATAGCTAATTATTAGGATCAGGTTTGCTTAATTATTGTTGGAGTGAAAACAATCTGGACAGTAGCTCTACAGGACCGGGTTTGGAGATCTCTGGTCTATATAGTCAGTGAGGCTCTATGAAAATCAGTAAGTCGAACAAGTCTTTAAACTGTTAACATACAGCTTACGATATGTATAAAGTGATCTCTATTTAGTTCTTTAAGTTAGCAACCTTCCAAAGATAACAGATGGCTTTGCATTGGTAAATTTGTTCATTTCGAGAAAGAAAAACAAGGCTATATTATTGTAGCATGTTCTATAACCACCAGCAGTGAACCAAGCCCAGCACTGCAATGTCATAGCCCAGGACAGCACTCTGTTAAGGAGGTAGTTTGACGAAGACAGCTGTATACCAGCTTAGACCAGAAATGTAAGGTAATTTTATATATGAATTCAACCAAATTTAGTATTGTTTTTTCATTTTCTTTGTGTTTCCAAAAAAGAAAATAATTGTTCAGGCACCGCCCCCAGGAGGCAGACATGCACTTGTATGTTCAGACAAAGACACCCAGAGTCCAATTGCTTACCCAGCCAGCTTAGACACACACATGAACACCTTTGTAGGTCCCATAATTTGAGGGGCCTTAATTGTTTCACTTTGAGCATTCAACTGTAACACTCTGCAGAAATGAGCGTGCATCGTGTCAACTTCTCATTCCAGGGTCATGCATCAACATTGGCTGTTATTCTAGCATTAAACTGTATGTGTGTGTTTGTGTGTGTGAATTAAACATTTTCTAAGGGTCTAAGTGGTTTTGGTTGAATGGTTCTATGTGTGCGGTGTGAGGAATGAGTAGAGACTAAAGATTTGACATGCAGGGAGACAGAAATATCACATATTCATGCTCACACATACACAAACAATACACGTATGCACTGAACACACTTATGGTAATACGCACGCACGAACACACGCACACACACACACACGCACGCACGCACGCACGCACACACACACACACACACACACACAATACAGACACATACTGTACACATGCACACCCAGCATTCTCATATTTCTCTATCTGTAAACCACACAGAATCATTGTATCCTGCTGACTGGGAAATGCTCCCTCATCTCAAACTCTCTGTCCTTTATTGCTCTTTATCCCAGAACATACAACAATGTGCTCATATGTGTGTATCACGATATATATAGTCCATTTTTGCATCAACTCTGAATTATGATAACATGAATTATTACATACTATATTTACTTTATATTCTGACTCCTTTACACATGTCTATTCGTTCAACCTTACTCTTTAGGTTTCATCATTTAACATATGAGTGATTAATAACTTACCTGGTGAATGGTTTGTTATTTAACATTTAGACTGATATGGTTCAGATGTGATCAAAGTGACGGTGGTTAGAGAGGAAGTTCGTGCTGTAAGGTACGCAGCTTAAACAGACCTGGCCACGAGTTAAGAACATGATGTGGTTTCACAGCTGTAGTGTTTGTTAAATTTCTGTCATACTGTAGGTCAGCGGTTCTTAATCCTTGTCCTGGGGACCCACAGCCATCTCACAGTTTTGTTGTAGCCCTAAACTCGCTCACCTGATTTTAGAAGCCAACAGCTTGATGAGTTGACAAGTTGATTCAGGTGTGCTAGCTCTAGGGTACATCTAATACATGGAATGGTTATGGGTCCCCAGGACAAGGATTAAGAACCACTGCTGTAGGTCAATTGAACACTGTGGCCACTTAGGATCAATACTGGGGGTGGAGGGGTTGGAGCACCAGGGAAAGATTATAAAGTGGGTGAGTTGATTTCTTCTCACAAATAGCTGCTGCTTTGGGGAAGGACAAGGTGAAGGAAAGGCTGTGGGACGTTAAGAAGAGGGGAGACGGGCCAGGATTCAGCGAGACTGCTTTATTGGGGGAGGGAAAGGTTAGAAAAAGGTTAGCTTAAGGGTTAAGAGAAGGTTATATGTGAAGCCCCTGTTATGAAGCAGAGGAAGAGACCCTATAACTCTTATGTCCATTCTGAACCATGATTCTGTTTCCAAGTGGTATGCCAGGACAGGAAGGTCTCATCTAAAGAGTTTGTTTATTAACCTCAGTCACAAGCACAACAAAGATATTTGGAAGGCAAAGCCACTGTTACCATGGGTACTGTAAGGTCATTAAAAACCCACCAATAATACAGTTTTAACTGATTATATCTGTTACAAAAAAGGCAGTTATTAATTCAAACATAAATTTTAACCATTATTTCAAACATTGAAATGAGTTAACATTTCTTCTCTTCATCAAGTAGAAAAGTGACTAAGGTGATATAGACAGTGATAAATTAATGGTAAATATAAAATGTTATCAAGCCTTCGGCTGAAATTAAACTTTTTGAATTAGATATTTTACTTTTTCCTAATTATTTATTTTCGGTTGCAGTGTTAACCAAATGGAATTCAGGATTTCTTTTGTAGTCTTCCACAGTTAATAGCTAAAAGATATCTTACATTCTAATGCTTTTACTTCAAAATGAGAAACACTTCCAAGGCCACATTGAGGTTACTGTAATGATAAATGTTTTCTTAGGTAATTATGTAACGTGTGTGCGTTCAAGATAGCTTTGATCACAATATTGTGGCAGGATGAAGACGAACCAACACTCTAGCAGCTCTGCCAAAAAATAGTATATAAGCCATCATACAACAGATACTGTAATGCTTCATCGGTGGAAGATGTAAGAAACATCTGCTAGTTTGTAACGGGTAAAGAGCTGATGCTGCACTTAAAGCATTTTTCAAATGTCTTAATCCAATTAAGGATAAGCATGAAGCTTTTACAGAATGAATATTAGTATATCCCCATAGACAGACATGGAACTAAAAACGTTTGAGTCAGAGAGCGCAGACAAAAAGGAATGGTGATTAGGTATGGCTGCCAGATGATTGGCAAAGGTACTGTATACTGAGAAATCAGTCTCTTAACTAAACTAAACAAAAAGAAAAGAAAATATCATTTGAAAACTATTAATGATGTAAGAAATTAAATCCAATATGCCAACTCAGCTTCATCATTTATTGAGACAAAAATCTAGCTAATAACAAAAGCCTTTGATATTGCCGACCACTTTAATATTTAATTTTTGATTAAGAAATTAGAAAGCTGAGGCACAGTGTCCCTAAATTAAATGCTGAGGTTTCACTTTAATGAATAATAAAAAACAGCGTAAACACAACTGTAAAGTTAGTGTTGATGAACTGTATACAAAACCACCTGGTAAACAACAACCTAGATGGTAAATTACAGGGGTTGGTATTGCTAGTCCTTTTGCGAAAGTTTTAATCTAAGCCTAGAGGAAAGTACGCTACAAGTCCTGGAACAATGCCAAAGGTATTCGGCTGCCCAAGAATAGTAAGGCACCATTTAATTGCTCCAACAGCCAATCAATCAGCCTGCTTACATTGCTTAGAAACTCTTAGACTTGTTTTTCGTTTACCATCTACCATGTTATTTCAAAGATGAAAAATGAACAGCGTTTGCATACCTATTAGTCGAGCCATGACTCAGGCCAGACAATTATGACTGATTATTGGCTGAGAAATGTATCGTCAATAGAGCTTTATTGTTAGATTAAATTGATACAATTATTGATCAAAAAGATTTTAGCTAAAAATAAGTAGGTGCTCTATGGATTTACATTTTCTGTTATGTATTGGATTGAGATTTCAATATCCATACAGAACACAGAGGGTCTTTCTAAAGCAATCCAAAAAGTGAGGGATTCTTTGCCCTTCGTTTTGTTTTGTTTTTAACAGTGAGCGACCTTCCTTCCAAAACCCTTTTAGAAAAGCAAAGAAGTGAAAATAGACAAAATTGTTGGCTTTCATAAATCAGGCAATGGGTGCAAAGAAAACGCCTACATTTAGCACTTACTACTATTAAAGCTTTCTAGATCTCTCTGTCCAGCAGTAGTCTTGGTGTCAAAAGAATGATGTGTATATAGAAAAGAAACCCTCACAATTTATGTAAAATATCTTTAATGTGCAACTGTTTTGCTTTTACTGGTTCTGAGGCCAAAATGAATGTCAACAGCATCAGAGATTTTACCAAGTGTAAGCCAAAAACATTTTTGCCTCTGCCAGGAGGATAACATTTTGCCGCAGGACATAATGACCCCTAACCTCACTATGAAATACATCAAGAAATGGTTAATCAACCACAACATTTTAGAATGACAATCTTAACACAATATTTTAGAAAATACAAAATTTAAAATATATTTTTTTATTTCTTTGCATTCATCAATGTATTCTATCATTATGAAGGGCAGGAAATTATTTGCAATTTTCCATTAAATGTAACAAAGCAATACAAATAACATTGATTATATTTAATAGATATAATGCAAAATATCTGACATTTTAATCTGACAATATTTAAACGTACAATATGTAGTTTTTCCCGCCAGGGGGCTCTCAATCAAAACAATAGCAAAAGATGTACTTGGATGACATAAGGAAGTAGCGTGGGATCATGGGTTTTGTTATCGTCGTCAATGACAACCTTCCAATGTAGCGTCTCCAGCAGAAAAAATGTTCACTGAAAAAGTAATGTATTATTAAAAATATTATAACTTTATTCACGTTATGTTTGGCAGTTCCCTGAAACTTAGAGCAACTAGCGCAGTCAAAGGTTATATGACGCCATTGACGGAAGACAAAATGAAACATCCCGTGTCTTCAAATTATATTAGAAATTTATCTGGATTTGAAAGTTGGTGGATAATGTAAGTACACAACTAAGAAATATATTTAATATAGATATAGTGATGTTTGCTTTTTTAATGCAAAGTACGTCTTTTGTTATTGTTTTTGAAAACTACATATTGTACCTTTAAGTCTCATTACTCCAAATTAATTTGATAATATTTGAACATGCAGTGAGAACATTTAAAACTCAGTAACCTTTTCCCTCTTTATTGAGTGAATAAATATAGGTAAAAATGACATTTTTTAACGTCTCAACCAAAATATGACCCACAGTTCTAAGTTAAATTGACGTCCAGCTGGGTGACTGTCCTTAGCGCCCTACATAGCAAACTCACTAGTGTTAAATAAACTCTGAGAGTGTTAAATTAACACTCTGTGTTATATAGCGCCACTGGGAAGTATATAAACAATTAGAGTGTTGATTTAACACTCTCAGAGTTGATTTTACACTAATGATTTTGCTGTGTTTGACAGCCTGTCACAGGCAACAGAAGTGCCATTATTGGCTAACATAAAGACAGATCTGCCGTTGTGTATGTAGGAGGTTAGATAAGCACAGTAAACCGCTGGGCAATAAAACATAGTGCAAATAAGTCAAAGGCAGGGATTTTGTTCATTTCAAATAGCCTATAACCCTATGGACCCAGGGTCAAAAGAAGGACACTTGATAGGGGGTACATTACTTTGAGACATCTTGGTGTGGGCAGGGTGAAGTCTGTGACTCCAAGCAAAGAACAGGCAGGGGAGACGTGACTGAGAGCTAATGTGTGTATGTGGTGTGTGTGTATGTGTGTGTGTTTATGTGTGTGTTCATGTGTGTGTTCCTCTGGATCTGTTCCTCTGAAAAACATGTAGATATGACAGTAACTTACAAAGAGAGGAAAGAGAGACAAAGAGATGGAGAGAAAGAGATGGAGAGAAAGAGATGGAGAGAAAGAGATGGAGAGAAAGAGATGGAGAGAAAGAGATGGAGAGAAAGAGATGGAGAGAAAGAGATGGAGAGGTGGGGAAGAAAGAGAATCAGAGCGGGGGAGCAAGGGACTGGAGGAGGCTGAGCAGTCGTGGTCAAAATAGAGTCTTATAAAACTTTACGGTTCTACCGAGATCCCTAGAAATAGGAGGATTGTGTAAAACCTCCTGACACGCTGCACATATCCTTTACCTAAAGCCTTGTTGCCTCCTTCGAGGGTCAATAAGGCCATAAATTGACTGCCAGAGAAGCACACTAAGACTGGGAACAGTAAGCTGCAACGTGAAACGCTAACACACATACATCCCTGTATAAGGGTAGGACTAAATCAAATGACAAAAGGTCTGGAGGCAGTCTGTGTGTGTGCGCCTGTGTGTGATTATCTGTGAATCACTTTGATTAGATTAAGGCTGAGGCAGTAGCAGGTTTTGGCTGTTTTTGTCAGAAGAGGAGAAAGAGGGTTGGTAATATGAAGTCTTTATATCCTGCGTCTCACCTGTCATAATTTATACACACCCTGTTGGTTTTGGAGAGAGACAGACATAGAGAGCAAGATAAAAGTAATGACAGAGAAGGAAAAAAGGTGACTGGGGGGGTAATGAGAGAGAGCGAGAGAGAGATGGGGGGGAAGTAGGGGCTGGAATAGCTGCTGATGGAGAGAGCAGACCACTACCAGCTGGTTGGTTCACTTTAGACTCATTAGCTGGACCACTGCTGCACCTCTATTATAATACCCTGTATCTACCCCTCTGATTACGGAGAGGGAGACGGAGAGAAGACTGAGGAGGCGAAGAGAGAGAGGAGAGAGAAAGAGGTGAGGATAGGGTGAAGGGTAATGTAGAATAAAGGAGGTGAGAGAACGAGGGAGAGGGAAGAGGGGAGACAGGAAGGAGAGAGAGAAGGAGCAGAGGAGCGAGAGAAGAGACAGAGGGAGAGAGCGTACAGGAAGAGGAAGTAGAAGAGAGGAACTAAGTGTTATTTGGCTTACGTTCCACGCAGACTGAAAGACAAGGTTGTTCTTTGTGTCTTTCTCTCCCTCCTCTCTCTTTCTGTCTCGTGAATTCTTGGGTTTTAGTGTGAAGGTCGGAACAAACTCAAAGAACCTTTGCAGAGAACAGGGAGTTACCTTGGAGAACGCATAGACCTTTCAAATGTATGACTTGATCAAACTAATTATGTTTACATGACTATAATTTCAGATGGAGGTTTATTTTTTCCTTGATTTAGACCGGTTAAGATCTTTATTATATGCCTCAGGAATATACTGTAATTCCGCACTTGATATTTGTGATTTAATAATTAATTTGACATATTGGGATGAAATGTATCTCATACTCAGAATGTTCTACACTGTTATTTTTGTTCTGGTGGTAGTATTCCATTACTTTGATATTGCCACGTTGTGCAGCCTATTACAGCACGACAGTACAAAGTAATTTTAACAAGATAGAGAAAACAACGGAATATCCAACGACAGCGAAGGCAGGGACTTAGAGCAGAATGAGAGCTGTCCGAAAATTAGAGCAGGAGAGCTTGAACTTTCCCTGAGGAAAGTTTTTCTTTTTCTCTGTGAGGTTGGTAGAGCATGCACTGGCAAGGCTACCGGTAAAACGAGAACCTATTTGGCTGATTATTCCAACCTCTCCTCTGGCTTCAAGAAGAGGACCAAAAAACACCAGTCCCATTTATCAAGTCGAAACCTTCTCTCTTCATCCTTTCCTCCTTTCTTCCCCTCTTGACCTTGGGCCGAGGCACCAGCCACTCCTCTCTGAGGACGGTTCATTCTCCCAGTCATCCTATCATTCAGCTTTAAAGGACTGAAACAAGAGAATGAATACAAAGTGGTCCTTTCCTTCTTCTACACGGCGTGGACAAAGGAGCCCCTGTCGTAACCGCGGTAACCCCTGGAGCCCAGAGGTCCCGCTGCTGTCATCAGGGTGCTGGAGGAGCTTGCGGGACATCTAACGGGTGCCTTCCCAGCTAGCAGACACAAGCGTGTACGCGGGAAGAAATGCAACACACGTACAGGCGCCCTTTATTATCGAGGCTCAAACGGATTAACGTGGTGTGTGCGGCAAAAAAAAGCCATGCATAGATTTTCCGCTACGTTAACCCCTCCTGGGAAAAGTCAGTCAGAGGTTTTGTGCCACAGACAGTGTCTTACAGCCGTGTGTATTACACCCCTGCTTTGTCTGGCCCAAAACCTTGTCCCCACTACCCTGTCACCCCTATTCAACACTCAGGGTCACAGAAAAACTAGTCAGAATGGTAATGACTTTATTCTCCCTGCTCGTCTCCCAAATAGAACCCTATTCCCTTGTACGGTGTAGGTCCTCTGACCAGCCCTATACAACAATAATAGGGTTCGATTTGGGATGCACTCCCTCTATATTGGGCTGTATCCCTGATGGAATCAGAGCTCTGTTTCTGTCTGTCCTGTTGATTTGGATCTGGCAGGGACAGACTCTCAAAGCCTGCCTTCTAAATAGCGGCGTATTCTTTACATGCACTTCTTTTGATCAGAGCCCAATGGGCCCTAGACTGGGAAACGGTGAAGTGTTTTCTCAGGACAATCTTGATAACAGCTCGTTTAGATTGATCAAAGGACCATGTCAGGAAGGGAGAGATGGATGAAGGCTGGGCAGATGTAGCTCTGATCCAAAGGTGTTCATTAATTCACTTAAGGAACTGTGGGACTGTTCAGAGAAAATGCTAACTTGGAGGTGAGCTAAGTAGAAATTAAAAGTTAGAAACGTTATCTCACCTCCATGTGTTTGTCCGCACTGACCTCACTCTCTCCAACTGGTCGTATCAGACTAGTTTTTTTACACCCTGTAACAGAAGACTAATTACATCAATTCAATCTCCTTCAGTGACTTTGCCACGCGCACACACCGCACGCACACACACACATGCTGGGTCACAGGCAAACAAGCGCACACAAACACTCAACTAAAGCAGTAATGCCTCTTCCATGACAGGATGTGTAGGTCCTTCAGATATAGTTCCTTCACAACAGGGGTCAAGTGTTGTTTTTGTGTCTGTGTTTTTGTGGTGTGTTTGAATATCTGTGTGTGTGTGCTAGTTTGTGTGTGTATCTGTGTACATGCATTTGTGCTATGTAACTGTTGTCATGGCAGTACGTGAGTAACCGTACCTAATGGAAATTTTACCGCATGACATAGACAGACTTACGATAGGGCCATACAAATTTGAAATTTCCTACGTATTGAATGGCCGTTTTACGGGAACATTTCCAATAGTAGAACAAACGGTACAATTTAAAGTATGTGGGGAAAGTTTAACTCTGGCATAACATGTTAGGTTATTGAGGTTAAGGTTAGGGTCAGGTGAGGTTAAGGTTAGGGTTAAGTTAAGGTAAACAAACATTTTTTATAAATTTCGAAAACGTACGTTTCCGCGTACCGCCATGAGAACAGCCTAATTGTGTGTATACAGTATGTGTGTGTTTGTAGTAACCCCTTTGTACAATGTTAAATGTACTAATTTATCTGTGTAGACATAAAGGTCACCTCAAAGGTCACCTCACATCTTTACACAGACACACAGTAGCTCTGTATCTCGTCATGTTTGACCTCATCTGCACCAATGTGAAAAGATGAACCTAATATGGTGAATACCATGTTATTCAGTATCTGTCTTACAAAATCCTGTTTAGCCCTTCAGTGGAGATGACAGGTGAAAGTTAAAGGGCATAAGTCACATTACAAGGTAGTCTTGTCTCAGCCAGACGTACCCACTGGGCTGGAGCATGTCTCCTGCTTAATGTACAGCTTCAAGTACACTCAGACTAAACACTCTAAAAATGGCACTCATCATTAGGGAGATTGACTGGGGGTAAGGCCCCGTGACAGACCAGGGTCTTTAGCAGGACTGGGCTGGGGATCAAACCTCATCCTTCCGTTGTCAGAGCTGTAACCGCAGGGCCAATGTCACTGACGGATGAGGTGAAATGGGAAAGCGCTCTGAGAGCTGTGGGAGGGAGGAGGGCTTTCACGGCAGACCGTTATAATGTTGGATGTTAACACTGGATTCTTGTTGTGACTGGTGTTTTTTTTTTGCAACTGGTTTCCATCCTCCCCTGATATGTCTAGTGATGCTATTCAGATCTACCTGTGCTTCCATCCCAACTGGCAACCTATTCCCTATTTAGTACACTTTTTAATTGGTTTTCTTCAATGAGATCTGGATTCGTAGCTAACAATACTCACAATCTGAAGCTTCTCCACTCCCCAGACGATGCTGGTCAATTTACATCCCGCGGGGCTTCCCAGCCACTCATCAGCTAAAGGCACACTCAAGGCTGAAACCTAAACTGTCATGTTCAGCTTGGTGCCACGATGCAGGGCCTCAGGCCGCCATGCCACGTGGGAGGTCCGTAGTGCAGTGTTTCTCAAACAGGGGGTCCAGGCCCACTAGGGGTCCTTAGAGAGCTGCCAGGGGGGCTATGAGAAGACAGGGAACAAGTATGATATAAAAAATAATTGTAATACAAATATTTTACTAAATACATTATCCAGATATCATTTCAAATATATAAAATCATAGTGAAATCAAATTACGAAAATAATACATTTTATCCTGTTTTTAAAAAGTTTTGTAATTTTAGAATGTTTCCTATTGTTCCAATTGAAGGTAAAAAACTGTAAATCTTTACAGTGGATTTCCTGTCAAATAACAACCTTTTTTTACAGTGTCATCTTTTAGTTTTTCCATGGATCACTGGTAAGTTATGAACTTCTTTTACCTGGTCAATAGGGTCTTACTGAGGAACTTCCCAAAAGTTGTGAACTCAGCCCAACCCAGAAAAGCAATCTATTACACTAACTTGTGGCATCTCTGCCCACTACACACACACATGCATACATCGGATTAACAGCAAAATAAAAATATATATCTAAGTGCTGGATTCTGTGATTTTCCATTAATGTACAGCTAAACTGTGGTACGTCTGGTGTGCCCAGAGGAGAGGGATGAAAAACACAGGTGTAGGGAAAAATTATCTTATATGAATCGCTTTATTCATTTTTTGAAAATATCAAGAAATTATTTTTACACCTTTATAAGCATGTTTCTGAAAGAGGAAGTAGCCTTCTCACCAGCGAGATTCTACACCCCTATTAAACTGAAATACTTCTCTATGCAAACAGTTGTTTGAATCTGACTTACAAGTTGCCTGGTATTGTTGCTTTACCTATCGTTTTATTAATATATTTTTTAAATTGTTGACGTATAAAATTGTTTTTCTCTCTCTAAAGGTGTTGTATAGTAGTGTGAATTCTCTCTCATACTATTACTGAAATGCGCGAACCATTTCCGATTATTTGTGGAAACAACCCTGACTGACCTCAGCCAGTTCGTGTCAGCGTGGATCAGTACGGTGCGCTTTAGATGTGGTCAATGGAAAAGGGGCATTACTGCGCTCTTCTCTACTGTGACTGTGACATTGATAAAGTTGTCTTTCCACATACAGTATGATTTTGGATCAGATTCCCTGCTTTCCTGCTCCATTGGTAAAGGACAGGATTAGAAAACAAAAAGCGGATCCTATTTCTGCACCAGTGGTGTTGTCTGGAGAAGTGTGGACTCTCATTATGCCACAAAAAAGAGAAAATGGTACATTTTCCAAACCCTTTTTTTAATGCTCCCGTTGCATTGGTTTCTCAAAAAGCATTCACCGCTTACAACCGAACCCTAGTTATGTTCACAACTTCTCACATTCTTACTTTTTTTACAGAGATTTCCATGTCTGACCATGAACCCACTCACATGTAAACTTTATACTGACATTTTCTTCTCAAATCAATTACTTTGACATGCAGTAGAGATTGATTTTATGCAATGCCCAATAAAAAAAAGATTTTAAACCTCTTCACAGCCTCCACCTCCCACTGATCGCAACCTTCAGTAGGGGAGCCTACACCTGGGACGTGTGTTTCAGCCTGGTTACCATCAGGATGTGCTGATCCACCGCTGTGGGTTGCGTTCTGGCTCCAACTGCACTCCAAATTTCACAACCCACAGCTCCAGGAATTTACTGAGCTCTCTCCTTTTGTCTCTGTCTCGCCTTTTCTATCCCCCTTCAGTCCTCTATCTCAGTCTTTTCATCTCTTCACGTCTCTCTGTTCCTTTCTCTGCACCCCCCCACGCTGTCTCTTCAATCCCTCGCTCGTCCTCCATATTTCCAGTGTATGGACCGTATCCAGAGCACTTCATTACTGTCAGTCCCATAGACCAGACCTGTGTGTCAAATTACATCCTATTCCCTATGTAGTGCTCTACCTTTTTACCAAGCCAATCTGCTACTAGAGTCAATAAGAGTGTGCTTGGCTGTGGGGTTGCCACGGTGACTCTGTTTTGAGTACTGTTGGACAGTGCAACCCAACCTGCTTAGCGACCAACAGGATTGACAGGACTACTTGTAAATGTTCTAACAGAAGTCAGCTGGTTGGTCACTTGGTCACTTTGCTTCTATATGCTGATCTATTTATTTATTTTTACTTTTTAGAGCTGACAAAATGTGCTATGCTAATCGTCATCTATAGTTGATATGTTTGCTTTGTGTTTAGTCTCAATTGATGTGGTTATGAGGTCTTTCTTAAAATTGTTGAGTTCTGGTGAAAGGCTGGAAAATACACTTATATTTATGAAAATGCCAGCTCCTGAAAATAGAAAACTAACTAAATGTTCATTTGTTTATTCTGGTAGATCTGTCAGAGTGAACTTTTCTTTTGCAATTCATTTTCTATCGAGTGATGAAAACAACAGCCCACTTTGGCACATACTTTCCCTCTCTCTTATGAGTCCAATAAAAACAAAATTACTTTTGTGATTTAGAAGCTGCGAGATAGAGGGGCACATTGACAAAAAGTAAAGACATCATGATGTGTGCTTCCCAAATGTTAATGTATCCCAAATGGCATGAAATTGCCTATAAAAGAGCATGACTTTAAACTACAGTAGGTATCGGGTAAAAGAAGTTGTGCACTACAGTATATACTGTAGGGAACACGGTGCCATTAACAACCCATTAGATTGAGTTACAACTACCTTGAATGACCTCAAAACTAAGGGAGGACTATATTTAACTAGAATTTAGACATAATATGCTCCAGTGCCATTCTCCTTATTACATCCTCTCTAGTACATTTTCCAAGTACCGTTTCATTACTGTTTTAAAGGGCAGACGTTGCCTGAGCACAACAGGTGAGAGATGCATAATAGCTTGGCCAAGCTACCCAAAAGCCAGACTATACCCACACTGCAGTGGGACTCCTAAGCTATTGTATTTGTTATCATTATTTGTTATTCACTGTGTATACAGTACCTTGTCTTATTACATTGCTATGGTCTATTTATTTTTCTCATACTTGCTTTTAACTCTGCATGGTTGGAATAGGGCCTGAAGGCAAGCATTTCACTCTTAGTCTACACATGTTGTGACTAATAACATTTGATTTTATGTAAGCCATGACCAGTCTTTCAAAGCGTTTCATGGCTACAGATGTGAATGCAACTGAAATACTGTAATTTAGGCTGTTGGCCTTGCTGTATGTGAGCTGGAAATCTATGGTGGTTTTCTTGAAGACTTGGTATTACAGTCTGGGTCAGCGCACTCATTTCATGTCCATTGATACTTTACCCAAAGTAAGCGAGGAAAGTATTTAACTAGTAACTGTGTGGTAGGCTTTCATTGCTGAGCGGTTGCAGCTGGATTTATCTTTGTAGTTCGTGATAGCTTGCAAGCACTGCCACACCCAATTAGACTGTATTGTATTTCCGTATTGAAATTGTGCGGGCTTGTTCGGAGGTCCGAACTGTTTCCTGCTTCTTGACAGCAACAACTCTGGCCTTCAATAAAAAGATACATTTCACAGGTTTCACTCTGTACCCTCACGACCTGATGACATGCTCAGTTAAGACTAAGGGGTCGGAAAGTGATTCTATTGTCAGAATTTGTTGCGAAACCACCACAGTTTAGGAAACAGATGTTATAGATGACCTGAATTAGAAGGGATCAATAGTATCTACTATTTGTTCTCAATTAGAAGTTTACCAGAACATTTAGTCAATAATTAATCATGCAGTCAGGGTATGTCACCATGTATATGTCACCAGGGTACAGAGTGAAACCCGTGAAAAATATACTTTTATTGTTAAACATAATATGAAGTATTGACTACTACCATGTTGCTAATCTTGTTTTATGGAAAACTATCTACAGTAGTAGCTGCTGAATATCTTACACTGGCGTGGTCAGGCTAAGGATTTTGCAGCTGGTGATGTGTGTAGGAGAGGAATGGAGCAGGGAGGAATGTTCTAAATGTTTAATGAAAAGACATGTTGAAATACTTGATAGCTGTTACCGCTGATACACAAAGCGCATCGGAACTGCGCAACGTCTACATATTACGTACTTGTGCTCTAACGTGGCACAGACGCGATAGTAATATAAAACGTACGCCTGGTTCACACAATGACGTATACATATTGTACGACACATAATGAGGTGAAGGCTCAATCAAATATGCACACTCACAAAGATACCGACAGCACAGGTCTCCGGATGGTAATGTATCTTCAACATACACAGCAATATCAGAGGTTGGCGCATAAAAGAAAACACAAAACACAGTTTAAATAAAACTAAATATATATAACAAATATGCCAGGAAACATAAAAGTCCTTACATTTCGTGACAAAGGAGCCTTTTTTCTGATTTCTTTGAAATGTCCTTAATTAATTTAAAACTTTGGCAAAACATGAAACATTTCCTGACAAATACACACCATAACTCAGAAGAAAACATATTAATCCTCTATATTTTAAAATGAGATGTTTTGGCAGCTTTCTGTACAATAGGGTTTTTTAATCACATTTTCAATGCTTTCTAAACATTCTCCATTTCCTGGAGAGACAAGTAAAATGGAAACAAAGCTTTAGTCTGTCTAGGCTCATTTCACACGTCAGTTATATTAAAGGGTTAAATTGGGCTAGGCTCCAACAGCCCAGCACCTAATGTACGGTCCTACTATTAGCTTTGATGATAATCGTTTAATCAAATAAAGAAACATTAAGGATTCTTTAAAAGATACATGCCATATACACTCACCGGCCACTTCATTAGGTACACCTTGCTAATATTCTTCATGGCATAGATTCAACAAGGCGCTGGATCACGCAGTTGCTGCAGATTTGTCGGGTGCACATCCATGATGCGAATCTCCCGGTCCACCATGTCCAAAATGTGCTAGACTGGATTGAGATCTGGTGAATGTGGAGGCCATTTGAGTACAGTAAACTCGTTTTCATGATCAAGAAACCAGTTTAAGATGATGTGAGCTTTGTGATATGGTGTGTTATCCTGCTGTAAGTAGCCATTAGAAGATGATAAAGAGATGAACATGGTCAGCAACAATACTCAGGTAGGCTGTGGCAGTCAAACAATGTTCAATTTTACTAAGGGGCCCAAAGTGTGCAAAGAAAATATCCCCCAGGATTAATCCATGCTTTTATGTTGTTTACACCAAATTCTGACGGTACCATCTGAATGTCGCAGCAGAAATCTAGACTCATCAGACCAGGCAATGTTTTTCAAATCTTCTATTGTCCAATTTCTGTGCACCCTTGTGAAATGTAGCCTCAGTTTCCTGTTCTAAGCTGACAGGAGTGGCACCAAGTGTGGTCTTCTGCTGCTGTAGCTAATCTGCTTCAAGGTTCAATGTGTTGTGCATTCAGAGATGCTCTTTTGCAGACCTTTGTTGTAACGAGTAGTTATTTGAGTTACTGTTGCTTTTCTATCAGCTCTAACCAGTCTGGCCATTCTCCTTTGCATTTTCACCTAGAGAACTGCCACTCACTGGACATTTTACTCTTATTCGGACAATATAGAAATGGTTGTTTGGGAAAATCACGGTCGATCAGCACTTTCTGAAATATTCAAACCTGCTTGTCCAACACCAATAATTTGTACATGCCTAAATGCATTGACTTGCTGCCTCATGAATGGCTGATGAAATATAGGCCTGTCGCAATATGCAATAAATCAATTAATCGCATGATAAATAAAAACGAGCTCAATTATTTTTCCGGCTAAAATAATTTCCATTTACATGCTTGTTTGTTTTCCTCGTCTCTCTCTCTCTACCAAAGACTGGCTGACCACTTGTGTGTAGTTTATCATTTATATTTTATTTATTGTTTTTGATTGTCTTTGGTTTTTATTCAAGAAATATTTTGTTAACAGAGACTGAGAGTCAATTTTTTTCATCATTCTTGTTTGTTTTGTTCATTTATTGTGGATATTTAAAATGTTTTCCAGTTCCAGTGTTAAATACTCTTTAGAAATAAAAGTTTATTGATCTTTGAAAAGGTGAACTTGGATTATTATGCCATTATATTATATGAAAATGGTCTCAGAAGGACAATGTTATTGTTTATCGCAATAATTTCGGGGACAATTTATTGTTCAGCAAAATTTCTTATCATGAGAGGCCTAATTAAATATTTTCATTAACGAATAGTTGAACAGGTGTACCTTATGACATGGCCAGTGAATGTATGTTTTGTTCCCTTTTAACACCAAATTGTCCTAAAAGATGTAACTGGATAAAGTTAACCCAATATATTGAAAGCAGTGGATGCCAGTGAAAATGTATTGAGGAGAATGGGGTAAAAGATGTTTTTACCTCCATTCCAGTATATTTATTCAATTTATTCTAGTCCAGACATGAATATAAGGCCATCCTCCTCAATTCAGGTTCACTGGCCTCCACTGGTTTAATGATTGGAAATATTTAATAAGTATAATTATGTGTTAAATAAGACCTACATATTTCATACTTTTAGGTATACTTATAATTACTGAAACTGCTTCTGATAAAGATCAAATGATGGAGCAAACCTGTTTTGATGGAGAGAGGGTGGGACTGGGAGCACTGGGGTGTCAGTTGTGACGGTGTGGCAATGGCAAATGGTTTACATGGCTCACGGGTCAGAAAGAAGGGCCCCTTAGTAGAATTTTGCTTAGGGCCCCAGGGAGGTCAGGACTGGCTCTACTAATAATCACTGAAACCTCTTCTCATTGGTTGTGTTCCGTGCTCATGTATATGCACCTCAGTTGCCAAATCGCGATTCAACCAAATAACTGCTGACAATGTAAATAACAACAGGAATGACAAATACCATTATTTCACAAACAGTATTTGAGTCAATGCTAGCAGAGTCTGACCACAAGAGATTTTTTTGACTCATAATTCATGAATAGAGAAAGTATTGAAGTACACCTAAAATAAATTCCTAACTTATTTCAATTGATAGTTAAGAAAGGAGGCCGCTGAATTTAAGAGGATATGTTCATATTAATGTTTTGACCAGAGAAAATGCATAGGTATGAGTTTAATGTGTTTAACTGAATTTTATTTACTCCATTCAATACATTAATATGAGCCTATACTCCTCAATTAAGGGGTAACAGTGATGAAATTCAATAATTTGTCTATGTTCCTATATCACTTGAAGTAATTATTCGACTGTCTCGCTCTCTCACTCAGGGAGAGCAGGGTCAAGCTAGCGCGAGTACTATGGCATAATGTTATATGGCTCTGTGCAGATGAATGCGCTTGACACAACGTTGTGAAATAACAATAGTTAGTGTGAAAAACAAATGTTTTCTCACAAAGGAAACCTAAAAATCAGGACATCCAGTTGTTCTTGGACAGGGGCGCCCCAGAAATAAAAAAAACTTGCTAAGAAGTAATTTATGTTGCCTATATTCACAACGTGATTATGAACAAAAATATTTCCTTTCCATATACGCCACAGTAAACTACAGTCCCATTTTTAAAAGAGTGTTCTGCACATGCTGCCCAGTGCTTATCAGTTATAGCTGGCAAGGAATCCAAGAAGATAAAAAGATATAAACATCATTACAGTAATGTCAGATATGATTAGATTTTAAGCAGCAATATATATCCTGTAACTCATATACATCTTCGTTGGAAGCGAGAGGCCCTGACTTTGACAGCAGCAAGCCTCCTCCTCACATCTTTGCCCTCCAAGTCAAACTTGAAATTGAAATTCAGTCAAGCAACAATAACCGCGTTACTAGAAATGACAGTTTATTTGTCATTTATGATCAATGTTGCCAATAGCTGATTTACATAAATTAATTGATTACTACATTAGCGATCTATTACAAATCAATTGACAGTGACGGCTAACTCCATATTGGATAGAGTAGATATGGAGAGCATTGCTGGTGTAGAGGATAAAACATAAACTAGCACACAACTGTACCAAATTTGCTGAACTTCTAACCTAACCTAACATTAAAGTTATATGCTATACATTTGTTATTGGAGTAAATATGATTTTTAGAATTAAGCCAGCTACTGGAAGGTATGTGTATTTGTTCCAGGTCTATGGTGTGATGTGTCATTTTAATGATTGGGTAATCAGAAACAGTTTGCTAGCTAGTTTCAGGATCATCTAGATATCCTGTCTTGAAACTGAAAATGTATTTATTATCTCTCTTTAGGTTTTTAATATATGTTTTGTCAACCATTGGTAATCACACTGACATGTAAATTAGTTTGACACAATTCATTACATTTATTTATTATTAATACTTCAGTTGTGATAAAGATATCTGAGTGATTCAAACAGATTTGTATTCAGGGGAGTTTGTATTCAGAAAATCAAAATTTTACAAATGTAAAGGGTTTTTTCAGGCCACCACACATATACAGTAGGCTAGTTGAAATCTGTGTCAATATGAAAGTTAAAGAGCAACTTGCAGGTTAAATTTATAACTGAATTAATAGTTAATGTTTTCGGGGTCTTTTAAAAACACATATGTAAGAATTTCTATGTTACACAAAACATAAACCAGGATTTTGATGAAAATGTGCCCATAATAAGCCAGGCTCCACCCGGCTAGCAACGCGTCATATGACGTAGGCAGAGGCAAATACGAGTTGCGCTTTGCTCTCATTGCGTTTGTCGATGTAGTTACAACAGCGGTGAGAGACAGCGCGAGATATAGAGAAGGTTTTACAGTAGCCATAATCGTAGCAGCTTAGTTTCACTTTCGTTTTCATCCGTAATTTGAGCATGGATTTGACAGACTACCTCGCATTACGTTACTTCTGATCTGTGATTTATAGAAACAGATGTTATTGTTAATTACAATTTTATCTCTAAATATCGTTTTTGGCAGTTATCTATTTCTCCAATCTAGTTGTTTTTCATTACTGTACACTATTCTATATTGAGGTGTCCAACCTGCAAGTTGCTCTTTAAGGAATCTCATACTGGTATACTTTGGTTTGTTATTTTACAGGTAATTAGTAACATTATCTGATGTGCACCTCATAATGCAGACCCACTGATATAAAGGATATAAAAAATATTATCAGAGACATTTACCAAATACACGCCAAGTAGCCTAGTTAAAAACCTTTTCTAAATAGTTCTACCTGGACGATCAAAAGCAAACCTTTTTTCACTAGATAAATCATTATGTGTAACGCTCAGTTCAGTGTGGGTTGGCGTAATGAACTGAGAATGGACTCACTGTAAATCTTGTTTAGTTTTCCTATGTTGATCATTCTTTATCTGTGTATATACTATATTCCTTTCTTATTCAGTGCAATGCACGGTGGTTGTGTTGATACTTTTTTTTTTAAACATGTCCCCTTTGGGGTCAACCACACCTCTTTCTAGCCAGGGCTGCTGGGAAATGAAATAGGGACTAGATGGGGCTAGGAGTGAGTAGAAGTTTCTGATTAGGCATCATGAACAGCTGGGTCTAGTCAGCATGATCAGAGTCCCTTATATAAGCAGCCCTGGAACCAGGAGGAGACATGGAGCATTGTTGGAGGTTTTACCCCACGTAAGTCACGGTCGATGGTTGTGTTGATTGTTCTTTTATATATATATGCCGCTTCCCTGAGCGTATCAGGAGATATTTCATGTTCCATGTGTCTTCATGTTGTGGAAGAGCTACAAACAAGTGTGTTGCTATAAGCATTGTATTGTTTAGGCGTCAGCTTTGTACACAGATTTTATTCCAGTGTCCGCACCACTGTAAAGAGTGCAAGTATATTTAGGTCTGTTAGTAAGCACGCCCTGCTTCCTATGTACTACGCTCTGTTGGATCAACATGCATGGAATAAATCATGATCGTTTGCTACGTACTGCCTGTTCGAGTCTCCCTCTCCCCAGACACACCCAAAACCGTGACATTAAGTCCCAATCATGTATACAAACACATTTCCAAACCGAAATGTACTAGCTATATATTTTACTTCCCATTGCATTGCAAATGTAGCTGACTTGGACGATGTTAACTTACAAACTTCAACGCAAAAGTTCAAATGCAAAAGTGTCAGATACATACTGTTTTCATAGACACACATTAGCTGCAAACTAGCTGCAAAATGGAACTGACACCAGATGATAATCAACTTAACAAAAATGTATGTTTCAAATTAGTACATAGCAGATGTTGACAAAACAGCCAAAAATTGTGGAAAACACCTGCTGAAGCATTTTCGTAACTTAATAAAAAAAACTGGAAACTAACAAATAAAAGGTTAGTTCTAGTGCTGGGCGGTATACCGGTTCACACCAAATACCGGTGTTTATTTTTGTTATGATATGAATTTTTTATATACCGCGATACCGTTGTATTTGAATACATAACGTCCGGAACGCTACGCTGCGCAACACTGTTTCAGTTCAGACCCTTTTCAATGTTGCGCTTCTAAACACGCATGGTGCGACTGCGAGGCGTGGGGAGGGTAAACAGTAGTGCTCAGGGGCCGGTTGCACCAGCTGGATATATAGGTGTACCTCCGACCTAAAATGCCCTTCACGTCTGACTTTATATTTATACCTGTTGCACCAGCCAGGCGTAAGCTCTCAATGAGCTACGCCTAGTAGCCAGCAGGCACAGCCAGGGCGCAAGTTGCTGATTTATATAAATGTTCAATCGAAGATACAGGGCACATTATTTACGTTAGCAGCGAACTACATGGATTATCAATCAAATGCCTGGAAATAGCCAACGTGTTGTTTGTTAAAACGGTACCAACTACATTACAAACGAATCCTAATCAGTCACTTTCAGCTGTGCGATCCATCCCAAAACATTGTTTTCCATCACTACAGTATTGAACATTAATGCTTGTTAAGACTGACGCTTCACTGCTCTTCCTCATGCTAATTTGTGAATATATTTTCTGTTATCTTTCTCAAGTTAGGACAATGTTAGTTTTTTTGTCTAAATAAAGTTGGTTAAAGCAGCTAATTCCATGTATTTTTCGTACCGTAGTGCATCACAGCAAACACGCATTATTTGGCTTTGTAACTCAGAACAATTAGTAAAGAGGATTAGCTATTTACAATTGTCTTGCAGGCACATCGAATTTAGGGATCTATTTATTATTAGTGGAATTTATAATTACACGAAAATAATATATTTTTAAGCCAATGTAATGCAAGTATTTTAATGGTAGCTTCTCTTTTCTTTTAAACTTTATGGCTTATGGAACGAAACGGTTGCCAGGGGGCAACGTTGGAACGTTTAAAACAGAGAGAGTATGGCCAACTAGGGAATCGAGTGTTCTGAGCTATCCCGTTATGCGATTGGTTTCGAGGTGGTCACATATTTTGTGGACTCCATGTTGGAGCCCAACATTCAGCTGATTCCCATTGACATAGTGTAGCGAATAGTGGAAAAAATGTAATACATTATTTTAAAAATTACAGAAATCAATGAAAAAACTGCACAACTGTGGCGCGTTTGGCTGCAATGAAAGACCGGGAAGCGTAGAAGAAAATTACAAGTTCCCCCGTGAACCAGAAAAGTGAGGGAGCTGTATGTGAAATGAATGTGTTTTTTTAGGCTACAAAATGGGAAGGGTAAATCGATGTCTGTTAATAATAATAGCCTAACAATTTTGCCATCGAGTAAGTTTAACCTGTCGTCGGCGATGGATGAACTACGATGTATGTCAGGACTCGGGAGACTGAAGAGAAAAGGTAAACACTACTCAGAGACTTAGGCAACATGTTCGCTCACTACAATGAGCATTTTTAGAGGCCCATTTACGATAAAGAAGGTAACTATGCACTGGAATATTTCCGTAAGGGCCTTTTACGTATTGACAAACGTTGATAATAACATGTATGTGTCGTAATAGTGAAAATAAGCGATTTATTTCAAGATAGCATATTCGCCCCATAGGGTTACACTGTAGAGTCATCTCAACGTCGCAACTATCACTAGTAATATTCTGATTTCACGGACGCGCGTTGCTTACGGTGGACTTAGCTACGACTAGTCTTATTTTTATTTGGTGCAACAGCTGTAAATTCTACTCACAACATCGGATACAAGCAGTTTGCTTCACCACCTCATCCACAAGCACGTCTTGGAATATACATTTTTTTATGAATCTGCTGCAATAATTCCTCTGTCAACCAGTAGAACATGCTGGGAACCCCTGATTATGCGTGAAAAAAAAATAATATACCGTCATATACCGTGAAACCGGTAGAATTTTGAAAAATACCGTGATATACATTTTTGGTCATACCGCCCAGCACTAGTTAGTTCTCAGTTAAGAAGGAAGGATTGCAGAAAAAACTGGGTTCATTACATACAGCCAGAAGTTGTTTATTTATTTATTTTAAATAATTTTTTGATCAGTGCATAATTAAATTGACAGGATGGTAGGAAGCAGAAGCTAGGATGACTGGTATGTAGGGGGAGATGGGACCGATAGTTGGCCTAGCCGAGCCGCGAACCCCCCATCGCCAGGGGACAAGTCAGGAGCTTAGACCAATACACAAACCCCGGCACAAGCTAGAATTTCATCAGGCATCAGGTAGAAGGTCAGTGGAGAAAGCAGGAATGGAATAATATTTGCAATATCATTCTCTCTTTATCTCTTTGTTGCCCTTCCTCATGTCCTTTTTCTTATCTCATATTTCTCCCCATCTTTATTTCTTTTTCTTTCTCTCACTCTTTCTTTCTTTAATATTCCTTTATCTGTTGTTTTCCCCATCTTTCTCCATTCCTATATCCTGGTTCCATCTCACTGCTATCCCTAGCTCTGAGTAAGTGAGGAATGCTCCATAATTAGGATGAACGATCCCTTCCTCTGAAAGCTTATTTTTACTGGCTGTTATTTTGACCCTCCTCTTTTCCTCTTTTCGCATTCCCTCGCTTCCATGTGTGTATTTTCTCTTGTTAGAATTCATTAACACACTCCTGCACTGCTCAACATATTGTAGCCCTGCTATGGAACAATCTGGAACATGCCTAGTGCAGTTCACATTAAGTGTAGGTATTACATTCTACAGGATAACATTCATGCGCAGTTCCTGTAGTTACCTGATTTAGCCATCTTTTAGTTAATCTTAAATACTATTTCAGATCTTTCAAATGTTTTTAGCATTTTCTATGGCATATCTGAAGTCTCATGTGGGGAGGGAGGGTTTTAGGACAATTTAGGACTATTCTACTGGGACTTTTGTAATGGGACTTTTGTAAAAACAAGGAAGCCTTTAGTCAGATGATGCACCGGATGATTACTTTGACCGACTATATTTCGCTATTGAATTCACAGGTGCCACCTGTACTGGGTATGTGTATATATACCACTCCACATGACTCCTTGTCGGTGCCCAACTCCTTGTCGAGGCAGCGACAAGGAGACACTGGAGCGGTCGTGGTAGGATAGACTTATCTGGATTATCTAACCAAATCCCAGGCAGCGCTATGCCAATTTTGCGCTGCTTCGTGCAAGAGGACTGTGGAAAGTCAGATAACCCATGGTCGGCTTGAGCCCACGACCATCGCGATGTAGAGAGTAGAGCTTGACCAATATATCGGCTGATATTAGGCATTTTTCAATCTATCGGTATCGCCAGTTATAATGGCCGATAACTGAATATTTAAAATATAAAATTAAAACCTGCCTCCGCTGGACTGGAGCTGTTGAGGATTGACTGATTCAGTACACTACCTCATATACTGTATATACAGTGCCTTGCGAAAGTATTTGGCCCCTTTGAACTTTTCGACCTATTGCCACATTTCAGGCTTCAAACATAAAGATATGAAACTGTAATTTTTGTGAAGAATCAACAACAAGTGGGACACAATCATGAAGAGGAACGAAATTTATTGGATATTTCAAACTTTTTTAACAAATAAAAACTGAAAAACATGCAAAATTATTCAGCCCCCTTAAGTTAATACTATGTAGCGCCACCTTTTGCTGCGATTACAGCTGTAAGTCGCTTTGGGTATGTCTCTATCAGTTTTGCACATCGAGAGACTGGAATTTTTGCCCATTCCTCTTTGCAAAACAGCTTGAGCCAATTGAGGTTGGATGGAGAGCGTTTGTGAACAGCAGTTTTCAGTTCTTTCCACAGATTCTCGATTGGATACAGGTCTGGACTTTGACTTGGACATTCTAACACCTGGATATGTTTATTTGTGAACCATTCTATTGGAAATGTTGCTTTATGTTTTGGATCATTGTCTTGTTGGAAGACAAATCTGTGTCCCAGTCTCAGGTCTTTTGCAGACTCCATCAGGTTTTCTTTCAGAATGGTCCTGTTTTTGGCTCCATCCATCTTCCCATCAATTTTAGCCATCTTCCCTGTCCCTGCTGAAGAAAAGCAGGCCCAAACCAGGATGCTGCTACCACCATGTTTGACAGTGGGGCCGGTGTGTTCAGGGTGATGAGCTGTGTTGCTTTTACGCCAAACATAACGTTTTGCATTTTTGCCAAAAAGTTCGATTTTGGTTTCATCTGACCAGAGCACCTTCTTCCACATGTTTAGTGTGTCTCCCAGGTGGCTTGTGGCAAACTTTAAACAACACTTTTTATGGATATCTTTCAGAAATGGCTTTCTTCTTGCCACTCTTCCATAAAGGCCAGATTTGTGCAGTATACGACTGATTGTTGTCCTATGGACAGACTCGCCCACCTCAGCTGTAGATCTCTGGTGTTCATCCAGAGTGATCATGGGCCTCTTGGCTGCATCTCTGATCAGTCTTATCCTTGTATGAGCTGAAAGTTTAGAGGGACGGCCGGGTCTTGGTAGATTTGCAGTGGTCTGATACTCCTTCCATTTCAATATTATCGCTTGCACTGTGCTCATTGGGATGTTTAAAGCTTGGGAAATCTTTCTGTATCCAAATCCGGCTTTAAACTTCTCCACAACAGTATCTCGGACCTGCCTGGTGTGTTCCTTGTTCTTCATGATACTCTCTGTGCTTTCAACGGACCTCTGAGACTATCATAGAGCAGGTGCATTTATACGGAGACTTGATTACACATTTGGATTCTATTAATCATCATTAGTCATTTAGGTCAACATTGGATCATTCAGAGATCCTCACTGAACTTCTGGAGAGAGTTTGCTGCACTGAAAGTAAAGGGGCTGAATAAGTTTGCTCGCCCAATTTGTCCGTTTTTTATTTGTTAAAAAGTTTGAAATATCCAATAAATTTCGTTCCACTTCATGATTGTGTCCCACTTGTTGTTGCTTCTTCACAAAAAATTACAGTTTTATATCATTGTTTGTAGCCTGAAATGTGGCAAAAGGTCGAAATGTTCAAGGGGGCCAAATACTTTCGCAAGGCACTGTAGTTTATGTTTTGCTGTTGTTGTTGTTATTTATCAGAACTTATAGAACTTAACAGGATATTTTGTTTTCCAGTCTTGTTCAAGGTTATATTTATGAAGATATTAAGTCTATTAATACTAGTAACTTAGATTTTATTGTTGTTGTTGTGTTTTTGTTCAAAGGACTTTAAGTTTCATATCTTAAGTCTGTATTTTTATAGATTTTATTTATCAGAACTTTAATATATTTTATGTTCCTCTGTTCTGTTATTTTTAAACTGCATTATCATATCATTTTAGTAAGGACTCATAAATAACTACAAAGAACTAATGTTAGGGAAATCTGTTTCGTTACTCGTTTCTGGATTTTTGGCCAATATATTGGAATATCAGTTGTTTAAATCACCAAATATTTTAATCGGTATCGGCCTTAAAAATCCTTTATGGTTCAGGCTCTAGTAGACAGTCAACTACGCCACGCGGACCCCCTGAAAATTTGTACCTGGTTATGGGTAGTTTTTGCTATTCTTTCTAGGGACGAAAATCCCAGTAATATGCATAGTAAATAAAACATGCAAAAATGTCCTAATTATTTTCCACATTGTGATTATTACATTTACATTTCTGGTTAGTTGATGTTCTTGGGATTAGGTTTAAGAGTATCTGTGCTGGTGTCAAATATTGAGTTAATTGGGCCAATTCCAACACCCATCTCAGTCCACTGTGTTTTGGATAAAGTGGAAGGCTATGGGGCACTTATGCCCAGATGTCCTCCTCTGATGTATGATGTATTCCTTTTGCTTGAGTGTGATGTTTGAGGCTTTTAAACAGTACCATAACACACACATGCACACACACTAGTCTTTGCGTCTTTTATGTAATGGTTATTCTTGTGAAAACAAACATATTATTTAGGGGCATTTCAGCAGCTTTTGACTGTTTGTTATTTCTCATGTCGGTCCTACGATGTGGTTAAGGGGAAAGCTGTGTGTGTATATGTTCCTTATCACCACAGTGACTGACAGTGATGAGGTGTCAGAGAAGGACTCCCCAATGGACCGTAAGGGCACATGTCAGATGGGCTAGTCCATAGTTTGACAGACTTGTCTAAATTGAGGTTTTGGCATAAAGTAATCAACATTTGATAATAATGGAAGCTTTCAGGGAAGAAATGGGCCAGTGTGTTAAAACATGTTGAGAGACAGGCAAACCCTATGGACTTGACATAGGAACATATGAATGTACTGTATACAGGGGATCGATGTAAATACAAATAATAGTTACATGTTAAGTATTTACAGTAAAATATGATAGTAAGTTAACTTCTACGGGCATCAAGAGTGTGTGCCAAATTTCACTATACTCCCTATATAGTGCACTACTTTGACAGGTCCAATAGAGCTTTGGTTAAACTCTTCACATTGTAGTCATATTTAAGCGGACACTATTCTATTATCTAGACCAACTTACAGTGGTGAATGTACTCGTTTTTAAACTGGAACTATCTGGAAATAAATCAGCCCTGACATGCCATGTGCCATGCTTAATCGACAGTCACACAGGACTTAGAAAAAAGCTCAAAACAACAACAATGGAATTAAGTAGCAATCTGATTTAAACAGGGGGTTGAGTCGGCAGGATTTGGACAGGCAAGGCAGAAGGTCTGTGCAAGGACTGAAACAGCATAGCAGGCGGGGTAGCAGGCACAGTGGCCTTTAGGTGAGCTGGCTGTGCTTGGACCTGTAGCTGAAGTGGCTGTGCTGGGACCTGTACTGTAGGTGAGCTGGCTGTGAAGGGGCCTGTAGGTGAGTTGGCTGTGCAGGGGCCTGTAGCTGAAGTGGCTGTGCAGGGGCCTGTAGGTGAGCTGGCTGTGCAGGGGCCTGTAGCTGAAGTGGCTGTGCAGGAGCCTGTAGGTGAGCTGGCTGTGAAAGGGGCCTGTAGGTGAGCTGGCTGTGCAGAGGCCTGTAGGTGAGCTGGCTGTGAAAGGGGCCTGTAGGTGAGCTGGCTGTGCAGAGGCCTGTAGGTGAGCTGGCTGTGAAAGGGGCCTGTAGGTGAGCTGGCTGTGCAGAGGCCTGTAGTAGGGATGTGCGATATGGACCAAAAGTTATATCTCGATATTTTTTGGCTGAACAGCGATACATGATATGTATCTCGATATTGTTTATGCGGGTTAAATGCTCAGATTTAAGATAAATTACAAACATTTAACTTCATCTAATCCAAGTTAATCTAAACCAATTACATGTGAGACAAAATAAAGTGCAAATACAGAATTTTACACAGATTATTTTTATATTTTTATTTGTTTTATGACCACATAAATAATATAGGGACAATATTACATATCCAAAAAGAAACATTTCTATTTTGTCCATGCATTTGTTTTTAGTTAGATATTGTGAAATGTCGATATTGCTATTTTACTATTATCTGTATTTTTTTATTATTTAAGTTTGAACCACTGGATCAATATTCTAGTTACTACCATTTACTTGTAAAATGTATTTTGTTTAGTTTGTACCCAAAAAGAAGAGATCTGAAGGAACAGGTTCGTTCGCGAATTAGTTCCTTGGGTCTTCAGTACATTCAGTTCAGTTTAGAACTGAAGGAGTAGGAAACAGTTCTGAACCTTTTCCGCCAGTTCACCGATTTGTTCGAGAGGGTACTTTGGGTCTTCCCAGTTGTTTCACAACCCTGACAGGTCTCACACTCCAGTAGGTGGCAGTATATGCACCTGTCAGAGAGTTTCGATTTGCTCTTAATATAGTAAAAAATATAAATTGATTCACCAACTGCAGTTGCTTTCGGCGGATAATGAGAAGAGAATCAAACAAACTAATCTTTTGGGGGGGGGGGGGGGGG
>JACXGM010005338.1:15834-35477 GCA_016801145.1 Umbra pygmaea | reverse complement strand
CTTGAGCTCAAACAACGCTAAGAGAGAGCTACGAATGGTCCAGACCAACCTTACGAAAGTATGACTTACAGAAGATATACTTAGCGTACGAACGTTTCGGGAACCGTGCCATTAGGTTAAGAGAGAGGTTAAGGAATAGGTTAAGAACTACTTAGCGATAAGAACGTTTTGGGGAACCGGGCCCAGAGCTCTTCCTTTTAAAACATACTTTGTTCCTATATTTTTAAGTATATGCATTCTTTAGGTACGAATAAAATACAATCCCGTTTTTGTTTGTATGTATTTTCTACACTTTAGTGAGGTGTCTGTCCGGATTTGTGTATAAATGCAAGACGTCACATTAGGCTATTGAATTTGTTTTTCTGAAAAAAAGGATATGAAAATGTACGTTGGTTTGTGAACGTGTGTTTCACAAGATTTTTCATTGCTTGCACAAGAGCGCATATGAGGAAAAACACTCGGACAGTGTGTGAATTAATATTACAATAAGGGAAAATTGCCTAAAGTTACTAAATTACCGTTAATAGTGTTCAAAAATAGGTACCATTGTGACACTTACCGCTACATGTTTTTTCAGGTTGGAGCTGGAATTCTGGTATGTTCAGATGTCAGTTTGTTTTGGTGCACACAGCATGCATGCATCATGATTATGAACTATTCTTTTTGACGTCTTGGAGTGAACATAGGGCCCTATTTTAACAATCTGAAACGCAAATATCAAACGCGAAACCCAAGTGACATTGTGGGAGGGTCCGGGGCGCTGTTGCTATTTTACCGGCGGGATGAATGACTCTTGCGTGCGACGCAAATCTAAAATGCGTAAGTCTGAAGTAGCTTCATTAGTCATAGGTGTGGTTTGGGCGTAACGTGCAATAAACTAATCAGAGCGTCATCTCACATTCACTTGTAAGAGCAGATGCACTTGTTCCATGGCGGATTGTTATTATAACGGCGGATAGCTATTGACTTTTCTTTTTACAAATTGTAAATATAGAAATGTCACAAGACATACTTTCCGAAGTTTTGGACTCACTCTCACTGAATCACGAGGTTATGAATGCATGGTAATATTTTTGCAATGTAGTCTAACATTAAAACGAGATTACTTTGCTTACCTCACTCTTCTGTCAAATAAGCTCTCCTCACCCGTTCTGCATTTCTGGGCATTTGGGTTGTGGCAACAGCACATGCATTTCAACTTCACGTGTCCTTAAGTCCTCTAATATTTCATCATTTATGTCATCAACACATCCGTGATTCGTGAAAATGTTGCGTAAAACACAAAAAGCCACAAAGAATGCTGCGACTTGAGTACTGTACCTCCTGTTCTATCCAAAAACCTGAATCAAAAATAAAAAAGCACCCCAGAAAAAAATGGCACTTTCTATCCAGGAATAAAAAGGGAAGGTGCTCAAGCCCCCTTTGATGTCTATGTGTGCACATGCCTGCTTTAAATTATATCACTTAAAGCTGAACCACGTAACGTTCAAGATCTGAAAATAATTCTGCGTTATTTTCCCAGAAAACCCGACTGTCGCTTGTGTGCAACAGTCTCACACTCAATTCACGCAGATACATACAAAAAGTAATGTCATGCATTTTGTATGAAAATTCACAAACTGACGCCTCATATTTTAAAGACACCTGATTTGTAGGAAAAAGGGCTAAAATGACCATTCTCCAATTTGTGGGACTTAATGGGACCAGATTTTTTGCAGTTTTGCAACACATGATCTCGTTAATTTGCTAACTCATACATTCCATACATTCCCTAGCGAATCAAAATGTTTACGTTCAGAGGTAAGGTTAGGCATCACATTGTTGAGGTTAAGTTTAGGATTAAGGTAAACATTACAAAAACCAAACTGCTGGATTTGAACTTGGATAAGGTTAGGCATTAATGATGTTAAGGTTAGTTTTACGGTTAAAAGCTACCATCTGCAACATCGAAATTGCAAAAGTATTTTTTAGGCCCCGTGTTTTAGTCCAGATGTGTAGTATATTGTTAATATTAAATGTACAATCTATGTAGAATCATTGTCTTAAAGCAGTTAGCTTGAAACACAACTGTGTTTCTCACCGCTATGGCAGCCATTCACTTAGCGTCAGGCAGGGAATCCCCAGAAAAAATTGTTCACTAAAGTGTAGGAAGTACATTTTGCCAGAACTGTGAAACACACCAGCTCTGTACAGTGACAACTAATCACAACTGTACATCTCAGAAGTTCTCTTAAATTATGTTTTCAGGAAACTATTTTGAAAACATGAATTATATTCATGTTAATTATATTCATGTTGATATAATATATATATTATATCAAAATATTTAGGGTGTTTTTACGTTTCAGCTGCACATTTTGCTATAATGCTATCTTCGTCCTTCTGCACGTTTTGTTTTGCGGATTTATGCCTACGTCATGATCTTCATATGTTAATATTTTATATTATTCGGTTTTTAAATTTAGTTTCTACAAACGTAAGTACAGAGCGAGGACCCATTTTAGCCCGATATATTCACATTATTTAGAACCCATTGAAATCAGGGAGTGGCCTGTTCACCTGTTTCCATCTCATCAGTCCTTACTGAGGGACAATGTTGGCGGTGCAATAACAAGCGAATGATAAGGACAAGGTCACACACAATACTCCGTTTGACTTTGAGTCTTGAAATTCCACATATTCTAACTCTTTCACAAGGAACAAATTTGCCTCTGAATATAACAATTATACGTATTGCTCAGCAAAGATGACTTACTCTGGAGAAAAACAATCTATCTTCTTGTCAGCCACCTCTTCATCCGTGTGACAAGCATGTCAATGCACGCAAGCAAAACATCAATTTACATCTTTAGATCTGCTTTTCACAAGGATATTTAAACCAATTTTATATTGTAGGCCTTTCACCATTAACAGTCTCTCAGTCTTCTCATTATTAAGACTTTTCATTAAGACTTTTATGAACTAGCTCCCCTCTTTAACCTAGGCAAAGGCTTTATTATTATTTTGACAAGTTGAATTAGGTGTATTAGCTTTGGAATAAATCAAATACACAGAATGGTATGGGGTTCACTGGAGAATATGATTATCACTTTTCTATCACCATTGTAGAAAGTACTATACAATATGTACATGTATTACATCAGAGTTGTTGTCAATATGCTCACAACAAATAAAAAAACACAAAACAATGGTCTATATATAGTACTAATATGACAAATATGTTTACTTATATGCGATGTGCTCTAATAAACATGGCCGTAGCCTCAAGCACCATTGAATACCCCCAGTTGTCTCCCGTAAACAATGGAAATGGGATATGTGTATATTAAGTAATTAGGCTATTGTGAAATAGGAATCTTTTCCATCTTTCACTCCTGTTCACTCCAGTCAGACACAGAGTTCTGGGATAAGATGCAGGCTGAATGGGAGGAGCTAGCACGCAGGAATTGGCTTGAGGAAGAAAATGAAGGTCATCCTCCACACAGCATCTCATTAATTGAAAAGGTAAGACCCCTCAAACACATTTATTCAACTTCAGTAAGAAATCAGGAAACAATTGTTGAAATAAAAAATAAATTTAAAGAGAGATGATTACTGAAAATAATAAATTTCACTATACCTTACTCCAAACAACAACCTTTTATTACACAGCTAGGGGTAAGTTACATGTGCTATTTGTAGAATGTTAGCTGTAATAAATGAACTACTTTACTTTTAAGTGACCAGCTTACGAACGCTGTACAAATTGTTTATCTTGATATCTTAAAAATCATCGATAGCAATTTATATGAGAGAACACACTAAGCACACGCCTTTGTGATTGAATAGATGTTGAACAGATGTCTTTCAAATTATGTTGATCAGTGGGAATGATTCACTTAACTGTACAATACATTTTAACACACTAAAGCACAGCCTACTGTACAAAGCAACATTTATAAAGAAAAATGAACTGGCCATTGACAAACACGTTCCATGACCGCATAGCACTATCTGTTCAATTGGCAAAATAGGCGGTGCATAGTGCATGGAAACATCTAAATTGCATTTTAGATTGCACAAAATCTACACAGTGCCCCTTTAAAATAAGATAAAATAATTTGTTGTGTGATATGAAACAGAACACTGATGATTGATATTTTCATATAGAATGATTTCTCATCTCATTCAATTGAACAGATTATGTTGTGTGAGTTAAAAATAAGAATCGGCTGAAGAAAAATAAAAACGTTTGACAATCTTATTCAAGATACATTTGCTGATTCAATACACACTTTTCTTTGAAGTCAATGTTTCCTCCTAGACTTACTGTAAAACAAACATCTGAAATGGTTGTGTCACATTAACTGTTGTCTCGCCAGTTAAAGCTGCAATACAGTATGTAACTTTCATTCATTTGTCCTGTCGGCCCAAATTTTCTGTAGATTTTTAAAATATTTTTAATATAGTTGTTTTTACTTAACACAGGAATAATACAGGGACAATAAAACCAATTTCCAAAAATACACATTATTATTTTGTCCATACTATTCATTTGTTGCTAGTTAGATGTTTTCAAATGTCGATTTTGCTATTCTATTATTGTCTGTATTTTGTATTTTGTATATATTTGATGTTTTCAACCCCTGGATCCAATATGCTAGTTCCTAAAGTTTACTAGTCCTAAAACATTGTTTTTTGTATTTTTTTGTAGTTTTCAAAAAAGTTACATGGTGCAGGTTAAACATGTAAAAATATACAAAATTAAACTTCAACCATATTAAAAAATTATAATTTGTGTGCAAGATAATACCTACCAATACTGGTATGTAATAGCAATATTTATTCCTTATTCCTTTGGTTATACTGTAGCTACTGTATGCACTCCATGTCAAAGACCTTCTTATTGTATATCAGATGGTTGCCATTGAATTCTTATTTGATCATATGGGTGCTGCCAACAGCAACTTACAAGCCTGTAACCCCTAAAGACCTCGTTCAGGTTTTATGTGCAACACCAATAAAGCCAGTCCACCATGGGACTGCTGCTGTATTTTGCCTTGTGCATCATTTACTGTATACTATTGGGATGATTTACAGTATGTCCTATATTTCCACTTACCTGAATATACTTACTTTATGAGTAGTTATGCGGCTAAATAACTACCCTGTGTTTGTGTAGCAAAAAATTGATCTGAACACATTTTGTGTATTTGAGTAGTTTTAAATGCACGCAAATAGTTTTCAAGTGCACAGAAACCATATTTCTAAATGCATTCTAATATTAAATAGTACTAATTAAATACTAATACTAAATACTACTTAATTTAATACTAATATTAAATACTACTTAAAATACTGGTAAAATACTTGTCTGTTTGTATAATGCTCTAAATCTAAATTCCCAGAGGCACTAAGATTAATATGTTCTTTTGTATTATGGAAGACTAGTCATAATTGTTCTGCTTTACTGGAACCTACTGTATTTAATGTACTTAAACATTTAATGTTTTGGGCTTTGGTTAGAACACTGCTGTCATGCCTAATGTTTTGATTGGCTGCTGTTATAGAAATTCTACCAGTACTAATTACAACTGATGTTAGACAGTCTCAAAGTAACATTTAACGATTTGAAACAGATCTCATAACATTTTACATCTTGACAGTTTGATGAATGAATTGCAATAAATACTCAAACTGTGGATTGAATTGTATTAACTACTGTACTTGTAGCATAATCCTAGCACATTTTAAATGTATATTTTAGTCACTTAGAAGACGCTCTCATCCAGAGCAACTTACAGTCAATGCAGGGACATCCCCCTGGAGTAACTCAGGGTAAAGTGCCTTGCTAAAGGACACAATTTGTCACAGTTGGGAATCAAACCAGCAGCAACCTTCCGACTACAAGTCTGACTCCCTAACCACTGAGCCATCTGACGCCGCTGCAGACATGAATACATTTTAAATGCAATTCAATCCAATGTGTGCAACTAAAAGAAGTTAACAATGACATTCGCAGGGATATTTCTTTCACACCAACAACCCGTACAAAGACTGGCCCAATGCTTTTGAGGAAGGGCAGCAGAAAGCCAAAGAGGGCGACCTGAACAATGCTGTTCTGCTACTGGAGGCGGCCATTTTGCAGGACCCTTCAGATTCAGAGGTAAAAGATCATGGAGCAACTGTTGTTTGCCAGTACTCTTTTAGGTTACATGGGTTAGTCGATGGGTTACTGTAAAATCTGAATTTGTTTTTTCAGGGGTATTCTGGAGTGTTTCAGTGGGTGACTGGATAATTTCGGTTATGCTTTCGCCGGGTAGCTGGGCAGTAATGGTTGTGTTTTGTTTCTGTTTGAGTGAACGTTTGAAACCTTCTCTTCCAGGCCTGGCAGGTTCTGGGTACCACCCAGGCTGAGAATGAGAACGAGCAGGCAGCCATTGTGTCACTACAGAGGTAAAGAAGCTACTATGTACTTTTAAAACAAGCACACAGAAACACACCGCAAATTTATTTTTCCCTGTGTGCTAATGTATTTGCTGATGTGTTGCTTTACTCTAATGAAAGTACTAATGTACATTGTGTTCATTCATATTGTTTACTGAAGCCAATGACTTCACTTTTGTCCTCTAGAATCGAGAGTGACCTTGTTTTTTGGTCCTGTAAACTCAACATAAAATATTATTAACTGTCACATTATATCTTAGTTGAGTATCAGCATTATCCACCCACCAACATATGGGCGCCTATAAATGCCAAAACCTATAATGTTTTTTTTTAGCTTTCTTGCCTCTTACACAGTTCAGCAGATGCTATGATTAGATTAGATTCAACTTTATTGTCATCATACAGAGTACAAAGCCATGGCAAAGAAATGTAATTTAGCATCTACCAGACAGTGCAAAAAGTTGTATAATAGTAGTGCAGATTATGATGTGGAAGTAATGACTATACAGTAAGTATGTATACAGTAGTAGTATGACTAAATATACTAGAGTTGTGCTCAAAAGTTTGCATACCCCTGGAGAATTGGTAATAGATGTACCATTTTTAAAGAAAACATGAGTGAGCAGGCAAAACATTGTTTTTTTTATTTCTCATGGGAGTCATATTCAACTGTAGGTTTTAACATACTGGCACAATCATAAAACAAAACATGGCAACAAAGAAAATAGTGAAATGACCCTTGTGCATACCCTCAGTTCTTAATACAGTGTATTGCCTCCTTTAGCATTTATGACAGCGTGCAGTCATTTGTGATAGTTGTCTATGAGGCCCTGAATTCTTACAGTTGCTATAGCTGCCCATTCGTCTTGGCAAAACACCTACAGGTCATGCAAAGTCTTTGGTCATCTTGCATGAACCGCACGTTTCAGATCTCCCCCGAGTGGCTGGACAATATTAAGGTGCTGTAACCACTGGAGGGTCAACTTGGTCTTGTGCTTAGGGTCATTGTCATGCTGGAATGTCCAAGAGGGTCCCATGCACAGCTTTCATGCAGAATAATGCAAATTGTCTGCCAGTATTGTCCGATAACATGCTGCATTAATCTTGCAATATATTTTCACAAAATTCCCCGTGTTTTTAGAGCTCACACACCCCGAAAACATCAGTGAGCCACCACCATGCTTCACAGTGGAACTGGTATTCTTTTCACTATTGGTCTTGTTGACCCTCCTTTCCAAACATAACGCTTACGGTTATGACCATGAAGTTCTATTTTGGTCTCGTCACTCCAAATTACAGTGTGCCAGAAGCTGTGAGATGTGTCAAGGTGTTGTCGGGAATATTGTATTCAGGCTTTATTGTGGCACTGGCACAGTAAAGACTTCTTTCTGGCAACTTGACCATACAGCTCATATTTGTTGATGTATTGTCGTATTGTGCTTCTTGAAACAACCACATCGTCTTTTTCCAGAGCAGCCTGTATGTCTCCCGAGGTTACCTATGGGTTTTTCTTTGTATCCCGAACAATTCTTCTGGTAGTTTTGGCTGACATCTTTCTTGGTCTACCTGACCTTGGCTTGGTATCAAGAGATCCTCGAATCTTCCACTTCATAATAAGTGATTGAACAGTACTAACTGGCATTTGCAAGGCTTTGGATATATTTTCTCATCCATTTTGAACTTTATGCAGTTCCAGTACATTACTACGCTGTTTTTTTGATAGTTCCTTTCTGCTCGCCATGGCTCAGTATTTAGCCCTCGCAATCATCCACGTGAGAGCTAAAAACTCATTGAACATTTTAAAAACAGACACTGATCGCAATTTAAAATGCCACAGGTGTGGAAAATTAACCTTTAATTGACATGTTAACATATGTGTATAATGTTGTGTGTTTGTAACAAGACCAAACATTCAAGGGTATGTAAACTTTGGTCAGGGCCATTTGGGTGATTTCTATGATCAGTATGGTTTACAAAGGAGCAAACAACTGTGTGATAATAAATGGCTATATATGATCACTATCCTGACATAACAGTCAGATGTTTTGCATGAATAATCATATTATCAAAATCAAAGCCAACATTTCACAATTTCTGCCAGGATATGCAAACTTATGAGCACAACTGTACATGTTCAGTATGTATCGTAGAACAATTTCTCACATAGAAATAGAATGAATAGAAAGACCATTCCACTTCAAACCAATGTAGCAGAATGGTCAGAGCGGAAGTCATTTTTATGTGTACCATTCCATTGCAAAGATCTAGCAGCCTACTTCTGCATTAAACTGATTTGCGTGTTGTCACCGTGACAACTAACAACAATCGCCATTTTGTGGTGTACTAAGTGAATAACCAAGCCAAGCAGTTCAATTGACTTTCTATCCATTTTATTTCTCTGGTTTCTCAAATGGTGGTATGTGTACCCCTAGGGGTACTTTGGAGTACTGCAGGGGGTACATAACATTTTTGGAAAAATGCTAATTTCAAAATATGTCATGCATAATTCCTAAAATGAATTAATTAAGTGGTGGATTCTAAACATATGAAATGTAGCATTTAAATGTTTTTGTTTAAAAAAGGTTGTTGTTTAGTGAATCTATCACTGTCCGGCGCTGTATTGTACCTCTTTATATATACTTTTTTTTCTGCAAAAAATATTTTGCGTTGGTCAGGGGGTACTTAGCTTAAAATGGCAATTCAAAGGGGGTACAATATTGAAAAAAGTTTGAGAAACACTGTCATAGAATATATGGACAGTTTATGTACAGTAATAGTGTAAATGAATATAAAGTGAATTGTGCATCTTGACAAATACAGTGTGCAGAGCAACAAAGGAAAATACAGCACATCCCAGAGATGAATGACAAGGATGTACGTTTGCTAAATGTTCAACACAGGAGTCACAATGTCCTGCGTTCCCCGTTTGCAGATGTCTGGATCTACACCACAACAACCTACCGGCCCTCATGGCGCTGGCGGTGAGTTTGACCAACATCGGCATGCAGCAAGAAGCATGTGAGGCCCTGCACCGCTGGATCTGCCACAACCCTCGTTACAAACACGTGCTGCCAAGGAGTCGGAGCCCACTCCCTCCACAGGGGTCACCAGCCACACCGCACAGGGCCCGGCCTCAGACGCCAACCTCATGGTAGGCTCGTGGATACAGCATGCTGCTTTATTGATTTTTATAAGCATCCAAATATTTGCATTTATTTTGCATTTTACTGTACTTTGTCCATGTCATTTCTTATGTCTGCCTAAATTTTCTGTATTTTTTTAGATCTTTTTTATAAATATTTGTTTTTGGTGAACACAGGAATAATATATATAACCAATTTCTGAAAATACTCATTATTATTTTGCCCATAATATGCATTTTTTCCTAGTTACGTAGATATTGTGAAATGTTGATGATTTTTTTTTTAATGATTTTGCTTTTCTACTATTGTCCGTATTTTGTATTTTTAGGTTGATGTATTCAACCCCTGGATCCAATATGCTAGTTACTAATGTTTATGAGTACTAAAACATCATTATTTATTTATTTGTAGTTTTCTAAAAAGTTACATAGTGCAGGTTAAATTACTGATGTAGGCTTACTATGTTCACTTTTTATGTAGACTCCTTGAAACTGCCTTTCAATTTAAAGTGCTTTGAATTTTCTAAATATTTGTATGAAAATAAAAAGGTTCAACAACAATAAGCTGAACAACTTCCACAGGCATGTGACTAACAGAAATGGAATAACGTGTCCCTGAAAAATGGGGGGGTTAATATAAAAAGTAACAGTCAGTATCTAGTGTGTCCACCAGCTGCATTAAGTACTGCAGTGCATCTCCTCCTCATGGACTGCACCAGATTTGCCAGTTCTTGCTGTGAGATGTTGCCCCACTAATCCACCAAGGCACCTGCAAGTTTCCAGACATTTCTGGGGGGAATGGCCCTAGCCCTCACCCTCCGATCCAACAGGTCCCAGACGCGCTCAATGGGATTGAGATCCGGGCTTTTCGCTGGCCATGGCAGAACACTGACATTCCTGTCATGCAGGAAATCACGCACAGAACGAGCAGTATGGCTGGTGGCATTGTCATGCTGGAGGGTCATGTCAGGATGAGCCTGCAGGAAGGGTACCAATTGAGGGAGAAGGATGTATTCCCTGTAATGCACAGCATTGAGATTGCCTGCAATGACAACAAGCTCAGTCTGGTGAAGCAGTCACACACTGCAACAGAACATGACAGAACCCTCCACCTCCAAATCGATCGCACTCCAAAGTACAGGCCTTGGTGTAACACTCATTCCTTTGACATAAACACAAGTCCAATTATCACCCCTGGTGAGACAAAACCGGGACTTATCAGTGAAGAGCACTTTTTCCAGTCCTGGCTGGTCCAGCGAAGCTGGGTTTGTACCCAGAGGCAACATTTTTGCCAGTGATGCCTGGTGAGGACTTGGCTTACAACAGGACTACAGCCCCTCAGTCCAGCCTCTCTAAGCATATCGAGGACAGTCTTTGCCCTGATTGGAGGGATTGTGCGTTCCTGGTGTAACTCCAGCAGTTGTTCATAAAATACAGTCTTGAAAAAGGGGCATTTCTTTTATGCTGAGTTTAGAACATAAGAAAAGTTAATTCAATTCAAGGAAATTGTTTCTGTATATTGTTGAACTTTACTTGTTACTGGTGAGTTTCATGTCTGAGTTATTGTTACAGGTTATCATCTCAGTTGTAAAAACAGTCATTACAGCCTATAATTTGACTTGGCCAAGTTTAAACATGAACAAGGTGAATGTCTTATTTGGAAGCTAATAAAAAGATTAAACTTGTCGATACAATGTAGACTACAACATGTTTCTAGATGAAACTGAACAAAAATCATTTATAAATCTCTCAAATTATAGCAAATAATAAAAATGCTATAGGCAGGCAAAGTGAATGTTTAACCAAAAATATCAAACTTACTCCTACACCCTTGGTTCATGTGTAATAAAGGTGCTTTATTGTAACACAGACACTACCACAGTCTATGTTGAAGTAAAAGCCATTGGCTGAGAAGCCCCAGAATATGTTGTTGTGGTTGGGGGAAGACATGTTCACCTGGGATCTCCTTGTCTCATTATGGTTGGGAGCCTGCAGAGCTAAGGTCAGATGAGTGAGCTGCGTTTACATTGTTTTTTCTATATTTCTTTGTCTTTTATTGATGTAAATGTTTTTATTCAGGCAAATTTCTTTCATTTTATTTGACTTTTATTGATTTAAAGCACTTTGAGCTGCATTCCTTGCATGAAAGGTGGTAATTTCAATTTCAAACTCAAACTGTATTTGTCATTGCATAAATACATTGTATTCACACAATGAAATTCAAGGCGCCACTCCAGAATAGTGCTTTTAAAAATGATAAATAATTTAAAAAAATATTAATAGCGTGCAATACCCCCAATCCCCATGAAATATTCATTTCATTTCACTCCCATTTTTCTCTCCCACACACACTCACCCACCCAGATATACAGCACATTGTCTGATACCCTCCCAACCCTCCCAGAGAGCACACACCCTCCCCCACACATGTGTAAGATAGCAGCAGGTAGCAGCAGGTTTCATCATATACCACATCGTATGAAAGGTGGTATACAAATAAAGGTTTATTATATTATTATTATTATTATTACAAATGCATTAAACAGAGACTTACTATTGGGATGAGCTGTGTAGAAAACTTCTCCATTGGCTTGGCTGGATGGGTTGCCCTGATCTTCACCTCTCCTGAATCAGTAGATGTTGCAATAAAAGAGGACTGTATATTAAATGGGACATGATGATATTAGGTGGAAAAACAGGGCGTATTTATTTATTCATTAGAATTTTTGTCAATATTATTACTTGAGAAATGTTTTGTAGCATTCCTGTACCTCAAGAGAAAGGTCATAATAAGATTTAAGATAGGTGGTAGATAAAGTAGAGAAAAACAGCAATTTATTTTTGGCAAAAATATAGAAATATTGTTGTCTTCTGTCAAGCAAGAAAATATAGATCTCTCCAGTTAAAGTTCAATGGCAACAAAAGGGTTTCAATAATGAAAAAAATACACTATGTTCTGTGTTTGGAACCCCTCTCTTTATGTACAGTAATCAGTCACCATGTTTGTGTACTTACAGGAGCCACTTGGCAGAAGTGAAAGGATTGTACCAGGAGGCTGCTCTGCTGAACACAGATGGAGTAGACCCGGATCTCCAGACAGGCCTTGGGGTCCTGTTCAACCTCAGCTCAGAGTTTGACAAGGCTGTGCAGGCCTTCAACTCAGCTCTCTCTGTCAGACCTGAGGTACTTCTTATAAACAAACACTTCCACATGCCCATACTCACATTCTACTCGCCAGCAGTATAGAGCCCTGTATTGCACTGCTGGTTTGCTTTTAAAGCTAAGCAGAATTAGGCCTGGTTAGTCCCTGGATAGGAGACCAGTGCTGCTGAAAGTGGTGTTGGAGGACCAGTAGGGGGCACTCTTCCCTATGGTCTAAAGATCATTCCTAAGGCCCCAGGGCAGTAATGGGGACATCTGCCCCTCGTGGGGTGCCGTCTTTTGGATGGGACGTTATATGGGTGTCCTGATTCTCGGTGGTCAATAAAGATCACATGGCACTATGGACAAATGTGCAATCTGGCCCTCATACCATCATGGCAACCTAATCATCCCTATCTCTCAATTGGCTCATTAACTTCCCTCTCCTTCTCCCCAGGCCGTTGCTGCAAATGAGAAAGTGTTCTCAGTCAACATGCCTGGTAAAATCAAGGTAAACTAGACTAAACACACTTCTAAAAAAAATCTTGGTATGTTGTGTCTGTCAGGACTATCTGCTCTGGAATCGCCTCGGAGCCACACTGGCTAATGGGGACCGCAGCGAGGAGGCGGTGGAGGCATACACCCGGGCTCTGGAGCTCCAGCCAGGCTTCATTAGGTCCCGCTACAACCTGGGCATCAGTTGCATCAACCTGGGAGCCCACAAGTAGGTGAGGGGTTGGGGGTCGATCTGAAGTAAAGACTGAGAGAGCAGGACAGATAGTGGAGTATTATGGGGTTGAAAGCTTACTTTTGTGCGTAGGAATATTATCTCTACTATTATAAAGCAACAGGGATTAAGGGACGGTTCGACTAATGCCAAACCTTGGCTGACTGAACCACTAAGTCTGTGTATTATAGATGATTGTGTACTTATTCGTACAATCAACTGAAGTTTTAGTAACAGCATATTGTCCCTTAACACTGAGAAAAGTAAAGTTCTAAACACTATCGCTTTAAAATCTTTAAGAAACAAATTCTCTTTCCGTCTGTTTCATCAGGGAAGCGGTCAGTAACTTCCTGACAGCTCTGAACCAGCAAAGGCAGAGCCACAGTCACCAGGTGATGTCGGCTAACATCTGGGCCGCTCTGCGGATTGCCCTGTCTATGATGGACCGGCCCGAGCTCTTCCAGGCGGCCAACCTTGAAGACCTGGATCGTCTCATGAAGGTTTTTGAAATGGGAGCGTTATGCGACTAGGCCTACCTGGGCTCTGAGTTTTGCCCAACAGGTTCGTTATTGGCTGGAGGTTTAACTGGCCGGAGGTCCCCTGATTGGTATCCGTTACTGGAAAAATGGAGCAATTGCTGGTTTGACGACTGGGAAAAAGGAATAGATTGTAGAAGAAATCCTAGGATGGTATAAATAATGAAGACCTGAAAAAACTTCCATATATACACCAACCTCTTAACGTATGTGGCAGACACTGTGCTGCAATACCACAACCCTTTACCCTAAATGAATCACTGGTTCAGTATGGCATTATACCAGTGTTCCAGCATGGAGGGATGCAGCCTTCTGTACAGGATGGGAAATTAGTGTTGTAAACTCTAAAGAAATGTGCACCACTACTCTTTCTGAACCCTGAAGAGCACAACGTAACTAAGTCTGCTGTTAGCTAGAGGAAAAACAAGCCATGCCTGGCAACCATAATGTGAGAGAAGTAAAGCCTTACCCTGGTTGAAATTATATCAAATGCACAAGATGTAACCACTTTATTAGAAAGCAGGTACTGATGGTGTAATGTTGTAGAGTAGTTTTTAACTGGAGAAAACTAGCTCATTGTCTTTTAGATTTTATTGTATTTCTGTGTATTTATTTTGAATATCACTTTCATAAAATGTTTAGTACATTATGTAATATGTGACTATATGACTGCTTGAATAGATTGGAGTAAGTTGGATTAAGGAAACAAGGATAAAGCCACACAGAAATTAGACAGGAGAGACAAATGGTTCCTCTTGGGCAGGAATCAATTAGTGTGATTCCTGATGTCACAGAGTTCTGAAACCTCGCTGTGAATTAACGTACACACTGACTACTAATCCACCCACTCATAATGGAACTCAGACAACACAAGCATGCTTGATGCACACTCACACGCGCCCACACACACAAAACCAGACAAACGCCCTAGATGTATGGCTCAAGACAGCAGGAATCCAGACTGCCTCTGGCTTTACAGCACTCTGTGTGTGTTTGCGTGTGTGTGAGACTGGCATATAGCCGGTTCTCTTTGTTCTCTAGCTTTGTCAGGTAATTTAGGTTCAGACAAGACACCCAGAATATCTGTCAGTTCAGTAACAGTCTACTGACTCCGACCTCATTATTTGTGTTTTGATAGCCCGAATGATGAAAAATAGAGATGAACTACTACCTATGTAGATTATTGGACAACACAAACACTTTACCAAGTAAATTATTTGTATTTCGAAACTGTCTGGTTTGAATCCTGAATGCTGATTGGCTGATATCCATGGTATATGAGACTACATACCACAGGTATGACATCACATTAGTTTTTACTCCTCTAATTGTGTTGGTAACCAAGTTATGAGAGCAGTAATGCACCTGGGGTTTGTGATATGGATGATATAACAAGGTTAAGCACACTGCAGTGCATTGTGCCTAAGAACAGCTCTTAGCTGTGGTATGTTAGCCACACCCCCGTGTGCCTTATTGCTTACATACTGAAGCTGTCATGACAGAGAAGCATCTCAGGGTCTTTCACAGAATCAGAACTAAATGTGTTATTTGTAGAATTTCACAGGGAGGCAACAGAACTAATTTCTCTTTCAGTAACCAGCTCCAAAAACGGTGGAACATTTATTTCATAATATATAAAATAACTGAAAAAACTGTTTAGATGGGATAATGATTTCTTACACTGTGCAATGCATATTTTGGCATTTGAACAGGAATTTCGATGAGGTCATTATGAGTTGTGCTTGGTCATAATTTATAAAATATTAATAAATACCGTTTTTGCAGCATTTTTTATCTGGTTAGCTGGACAGAGAAAGTAGTTCCATTGTTACTGCTGAATTCTACAAAAAGCACCTTTAAATTTACAGCAACATAGGAAATGGAAAGAAGATCCAAATAACCAGTCTTGCTAATAGAGTGAGACGCAGAAAAAAAATTGTTTGAAGTGGTGTTTAGAAATTATTTATATATTTGACTTGAAATAGGCCAGAGATGCATTCAAACAATGTAATTATTTTGTGTGTGATTTTGTGTCCATCCATCTATCCATAATCCAACTTTCGTATTTACTTTAACAAACACTTTCTCAAACAACCGCCTTGAGGGCTGCATGGGTGTACGATGCCCGCGGTGTGTGTGGCGTCATTTCAATTCAACAAATTTCTACAGCAATAATTCTAGTATTATCCCAACATGCCTTCTCAGTATTCATGTAATAACTAGATGTAGAGGTTGCAAATATATGTATAGCTCTCCCACACAAACACATACCTGCCTAGAAAACCAGGTTCATCTGGCTTTTGTCCATTGTCATATGAAAGGATGTTTTCCTCTGAATAGTGACTAGCCATTTTCACCGTTTTTTGTTACCTGGCTTCAAACAACCACTGAAAATAAGATCCCTTTAAAATAGCTTGTCATGTTCAAATTAGTAATTAATACAGAAAAATTCACTGAAAATACACGTGAAAATTTATTTTGGCTTACTCGTGATTCGATTAACTATATTTCCACAAATAAATCATCAGAGTTTTCAAGTGTACTTTTAAGATTTTTTATTACAAGGACACATCTCTAATTTACAGAAAATTGGGTGAAGGATTTATTAGATTACAAGGAGTTGACAATGGAATTCTTGTTAAATTCACAGTTATTCACTGTCTGATATTTGACAGAATTCCCCAAAATCATTAATTCTATGGAATTTTAAACACATGGCTGTTTGCAGAACACAAACAAATTCCCCTTTTCCAAAGAACTTGCTTTAGGTGTTTTTGCCTTCTCAGGTTATCAACACAATGAATGTCACTTTTGGAACTTGAGAATGTTGGCTTGTATAACGTATACGTAGCAATTTTAATTCACTTTGTATGTACATTACAATGTTCATAATATGTTTCCCAACAGTTTCTACACTGTAAATAGAATGCACAGTGTAAAGCTTTGGTATTATACATCCAAAACCCAACTTAAATAAGATACTATATTTACAGCATAATACAAATGTATATTTCATGCATTTCTAGGAATATTTAGTTCATGTATATGCAAATGAATGTATATTTTAAAAGCCACAGTCTGTACAATGCCTGTAACCACAAGTAGTCGACTTAAATCTGCCTGCACTGACACTAATTAAAGGAATCGTTTTCCCAAATTACAAAATAAATGTGATGTTTTCTTATGATTAATGTATTCTCTGTGCCACACATATCCATATGTCTTTGTGGGCAACTGAAGCATTGAAACATCTATGTTTGTAATTTTTCAAACTATCCCTTTAAAGGTAACCTAAATATCTCTGTACTGATTAATATGCAATATGTTTTGCATGTATATTGTCAAATATCCTTTGTTAGCATGTATTCATCATTTATTATCACTCAGACTTCCGCAGTGTTCATGACACTGTGTAGTACATACAGTATTTCTGTAAAGATCACTGAATCACAGGTTTATGGTCAATATATTGGTTAAATAAAGGTTAAGTAAATAAAAATATTAAATCAGATTTTAAAAATTAAAGAACTGTTACTGTACATAACACTAATTCTGTCAGTTGTCTGTGGATGTCTCTAATATTTACTAAACATAGTCGCAGGTCAATATACTGTAAATATAGACTAGTCTGTCTTATGTATTGGATTTCTTGCCACATTTCTGATTGGGTCAAGGCTTATCAATCCATCTGTTGGTCTGAAACCTTTTCAGCTTTGTAGATCTGTAAGATGTTACAACTATTAAAACAGTGTAAACACCACATGGCTTACACTAACCCTTCAGTTCTAAAGGAATAATATTACGAAGTAATTAATTAATAACTTTCTGTTAGTTTGTATTAGGAAAACAACAGCCAGGCGAGGTCCCTTACACATGCTTCATAAATGTAGTTAAAATGCTGACAACCATTCTACTTGCTGACCGGATGATGTAAAGAGTTTATCTAAAGCCAATATGATTTACCTTAAATTTTATGTTTAATCTTTGCATTTGAAAAAAATTGGCTCCTTCTATAAATACAGCAAGATAAATATTGTGGCTGAGACAATTTGATGAAGACACAAATCCTAGAATGTCCACTTCTATTTCTATAAGAAATGTACGGTGCTGATAAAATGAGAGGCCTTCTCTGCCAGCCTCTATACTCTGACGGCTTCCCTGTGGTTTCACTCACCTTCCCAGTGACTCCTCCTTCTGCTATCCTGCGCTTTACAGGATCCTGTCAAACAAGTAAGGCCCTTCAACACCATGTCTACTGCCACCTACAGGTGGAACAAGGAATTTGTTTTGAATGAAAAATAGTTGAATTACAGTTAAGTCTCACAGCTTGAAGATATTGTGCGGGGAACTAGTTCCATTGGCAAAAGAAAATGTTCAATGATGTCTTTCGGATGTTCCTGTTCAATCAGTGCTGATTTTGCAGATACGTGGCAGTAAAAGCTTCTAGCTGAGACTCCAGATCGGTGGCTCTATGTCTGTGGAAAACAGATCAGATTGACCGCATTATTGAAACCTACTTCAGATTTACTGCGTGAGTCATGTTGCTTTGCCATCAGCGTTGTCAATGTCGCATTCCATCTGCTACACCAGAAATCCACTGAAATAGGCTTTTACTTTCCTGCGTATTTCCAATCGAAAGTCAGAATGAATAAGCATCAGACTTGAAGCTTGTACACTGAAACTGGATGTAGCAAAACGAGCACTATAGCAGCTGTCATTGATTTCCAAAGCGGCATCCCTTAAAAAACATTTGGCTGATGGCAATGCTTCAAAGTCAAAGTTGTTTATTTGTCATGTGAATCGGTTAACATCACACCATCCTATGCAGAGAAATTCTTTAGACAAGGCTCGACACATCTACACAGAGGGCTTAAAAAGGCTATATACAATATAAAGAAATTTTAAAACGATAATAATAATAATAACAAAATACAAAATACACTATGTACTGAGCAGTGGTCCGGAGAGTGTACGACAGCAGAAGTAATAAATATTATAAAATATGGCATGGAAAATTACTTTTAAAGGTGCATTGAATTCTGCTACATCAGATGTAGAGTGGATAAAGTGACCAGAGAATCATGCTCAACGGCTCTATTGCAGCAGTGCCGTTAGATTGACAAAGCAAGCTAGAGTGGCTATCTGACCTGAGAACCTTAGAGCGTCGTTGGACATTCTCCAGTCTCTGGATCCTGCTGCTTAGCAGTCGGATGTGCCCTTCCAGCTCCACCTCGCTCAGGTCAACACGCTGGCACAGACGGGAAAAGGTGGATGCCAACTCCCTGCCACGTTGTTGTAAACGGAAAATTACACTTTTATATTCAGGTACAGTCCACTAAATAAAATGTACTTATATACCAAAACATGATTGTGACATGTCAATAATAGTATTTGGGCTGTGGATCTTCACAAGTTATTGTCCTCTGTGTTCGACCAGACTACATTAGTTGCTTAAAAGATTTATGATGTTTAACAACTGTGCCACATGGTCCATGAAGGGCTGAGGATGGAATGAGCCCTTTTGATAATGTGGTGGGCTAACTGGCCTTTTAGATCACTCCTTGATTCTGCCTTAACCACAATCTCACCCCCAAGGCTTTTGCTCAGCCTATACTGTATAAGGGTAGAATGTTCGCTGAGCCTATACTGTATAAGGGTAGAAAGTTCGCTG
>JACXGM010005338.1:0-15734 GCA_016801145.1 Umbra pygmaea | reverse complement strand
TCGGCCATCGTGGCAATAAATCTCCAGAGCAAAAAGCTATTTCTATTACTTTAATGCATTGCAATTGTATGCTCTCTTTATCTATTAAATTAATTTATGCTTTCATTTGTTGTATTCTAAGCAGTGAAATGGAAGAATACATAACCTACATTTTAAACAGCTGGAAAAATTCACATTATTTCAAAACTATCAAAAAGCAGAGAGGATAAATAAATGTGTCCCGTGAGCCGTGCGTCAGGTGTAAACGCCTGTCAAGTAGGAAGAAAATGGAAAGCTTGTCCTCGTTCGTCTCACTCAAATGTTTTGGATCAAAATGAGGGTTTTACTGTTATGGCGTCTACAACGAGTGGAGGTCAGTGAAAGTATATGGATGGACGAACAGACGCCATTCATTCCTATGGAGAGCATTTGAAGCCAATTAGAAGCACTTTTTTCGGTGATAGCCGAGCATACTGTGCGGCCTCAAGCTGAGCGTGATGACGTAGATGTGATGTAAACAACGTGTCTGAACATTGTAATACTTCTTACATGTTTGTCAAGAGAAATCTAGAGGTTAAGGATTAGTGGCTGACAACACTCTGAATTCAGCCAACTGACACTCCAGTGTGAATTTAGCCCACTGACACTCCAGGGTGAATTTAGGAACACAATGAAAATTTTACAAGTGAAACCATTATCCTCTCACTGGTGAACCTGCTGGCTGCAGCTCCCGCTGGTGAAGGAGATAATGCCCCCCAGACGGTTGGTGGCAAGCTCCACGAACTGCTGCTTTAGAGCCTTCTCCCTGGAGGCGTTGGTCCACGTCAGTTTCTCGTACAGGTAGAGAAGGCCATAGAGTGTTGCAGAAAAAGCAATAATCCTCCAGCCAGCTGAGCGCCAGACCTGCCACACAGGGCGGAAGGAGATCACCTGCTTTATGGTTAGCTGCCTCTAATTATCCTTGTAGCATTTTTGTGTTAGCATTGATGGCAAGTGCTAGGCTAGCCATACACATCAGCGTTAGCATTAGCAATTAGCAACAGAGATATACTTGTTTTGAGCTGAATAAGAAGTGCACATACCACTCCACCAATGACCAGCACAGTCATGGAAGCTCTGGAGGTGAGCGACGACAAACCTGTTGCCATGGAGAATAGAAAATGGTCCTGCAGTGTGGATCCACCCTGGAGTCCAGAAGGAGAGGTCTTCTGGAGAGACATTTTCAGGGCATATGACGGTGGTCACCACCAACTCTTATCTTCCTTATTGAGTGTTACTGGGTGTTCAGTATTTGTTGCAACCCTGCCAAGTTTACTCAAGGCCTACCTTCAGGACCTTGATTATCAGGTGTTTTTATTTGTTTACCATAATTTTAATTGGTTGACTGAGAACATATTTTTTAGTCTGGCTATCACCAGACCAAGCTCAATCTTTTCAGGTTAACATTAGTCTGGGGAATCTGCTCTGTATCTTCTACTGCACAAGAGGCGTGATCAACGGGCATGGTTCAAATGACTCTGTACGCAATTGGATAGTCCTTCAACCAATCAGACCACTGATCCGAGTGAGCTGCAGGGCGAAATCAAATCGCCGGCAGATTGGGCTTGGTTTACCCAGTATACGTATTCTTACCTTCAGCAACACAATTTGGAATAGTTACAGGGGGAGGAGACGTGATGGATGAGCCAACTGAGAGCTGTGGATGATTCGGTTGCTATGATGGTATGAGGGCCAGAATGGAAATTAGTCCAGGACACCGGGGTTAACACCCAAGTGCCATGGGATCTTTAGTGACCACAGAACGTAAGGACACCAGTTTAACGTCCCATCCGAAAGACAGCACCCTACGCAGGGCAGATGTACCCTTCACTTCCTTGCCTTGGGGCATTGGGAATGATATTTAGACTAAAGTGCTCCCTTCTGGCCCTCCAAAACCTTATCCAGCAGCATTTGGTCTCCCATCCAGGGACAGACAATTCCCAACCTTGCTTAGCTTCAAAGGGAAATCAATAGAGAAGAGTAGGGTTGTAGCAAAACCCTGCAATGTCAGTAACCCAAGAGGAGGGCTGACAACCCCTGACATATATATCCTACTGTTGCCATTTTGTTTCTAAGATTTGTATTCAAAAGCCATTTTATTGGAGGAGATCTGAAGGATTGTGTTTCTACATTCTTACTCTGACAGCCTGCAAAGAAGAAATCTGACCAAGGCTAACCTGAACCATCTGGTCTATTGATGCCAGAGATCGCTTGGCATTTCGGGGCCCAACGAATCGGCTGACAAGTGAACTCCAGCCAAGGGAAAACTGGAAGTCGATGTTCTCCTTGAAGTCGTTGCAGAGAGTGGCCACGTTAAGGTCGTAGGTCAGCTCAAACCTCCTGCTGGGCAGATGGAGCTGCTCCTCACCAGCAGGGGGCAGCAGTGGCCGAATGCTCTCTAGAAGACAATACAAAATGACTGTCAGGGATCTAACCAGACACAGCACAGAAAAAGAGACAGCACAGGAACAGAGACAGCCCTGCGAACATGAAGGACTCGGGTTATGCTTCTGTAATGACGGGAAGAAATGCATCCATGAGGTGGCTTGCTCTGATGCACCCCCCTGCAGTCAGGCCAATAAGCAGTCTGATTGATAAAATATCACAATATCCTGGGGTCATGGATACATGTTGAATATCAAGGTGTTTTTTGTTATGTTCCCACAGGCAGGTCACACAGAGAAAGAAACATCTGGATATGGGATAACCTGAAGTCATATTAAAAATGGAACTTAACATTGTGGATCACTAAATAGTTTATGTTTGAGCTCCAGTACGTATGTCACAGTAAGCATGACATGTTCTATTATATACAGCATTAGTTATTAAAATGCCAGAGGTTTTGGATGGCCTCAGCTGCATGATGGGAATGGTAGTTCAGCAGAGGGACATGCCTTTTACAGTAGTGACCTGGTTTCTATTCCTGCTCTCTGTTGGCTATAATAATAATCGTATGTCTAGGACCAACAGACAGCTTATGCTAAATATGATGAATGTGTTGTACCTACCAGTCATGTCCTTCTGGAATGACTGCACGCTGCCAATGATCCCAGTTGAACAACGGAAGGTCAAAGATGTGCAAATCCTCTCTTCCACATGCTTCATAAGTTGCTGCAGGAAAAACAGCGGAGGGTGTTATGGATGAGGTTCAGTGTTATGGATGAGGTTCAGTGTTATGGATGAGGTTCAGTGGTATGGATGAGGTTCAGTAAAAAACATTCACAGGCAGAGGTCGGAATTTACTTGCGTACAAGAGTACTTGAGTACTTTTCTGATTAACTCTGAGTTCACCAGTTTTGGGAAGTCCATACTTAGGACTAAAATGATCCGGTAAAGGGAGTTGATATCTTAACAGTGACCATTACAGTTTTTTCCGATTGCTAAAACACAAAAAGTGAATGCTAAGACCAAAGCGTCGAAACCGTAACGTTTGCATGCATTTGGTACACTCAGGCACCAAATGAATAAACACAATGTCGGCATGGCACCGTAAACAATTCTTTAACACACAGTGCAAAACACTACACACATCGTGCATGTGTTACACATTTTGGCCAATGATGAAACACTCTGCAGTCAGCACGTCCATTCAATAGTTAAAACACACATGACATTAGCAACACTCCTGCACACATCGTAAAACACTTAACCCGTAACTGAACACCAATCAGTCACTATATAATTCAGGTATGAGCACCTGTCGTGAGACAATTGTGAATATGGAGGCTGAAGGAGAGAGGAGAACGAGGACGAGACAGGGAGGGAAGAGGGAGAGGAGATAGAGGAAGAGACTCTGGTAAAAACCAGACATCGGGACTGAAACATCATCGGCCAAAGGGCCATCGAGAATGTCAACGGGCAGTGCGGGGGCAACATCACCATGTGTTCAGCCCTTAGTGGTCAGGGGGTCCTCCATCACCATGCCACCCTGGGTCCCTACAACACTGCACACATACTGACATTTATGCATGCACTACATGCCGCGGTCACATAGGACCAACCAGGGCAGCCCATGTTCGTTGTCATCTGGGATAATGTCAGTTTCCACTGCCCCCTTATTCCCCGTTCCTCAACCTGATAGGGGAATTATTGTCGGCATGGTGGTGGAAGGTCTATGACCACTTACACATGCACGCGTGCCACTCCTGCAAGCAATGGAGGAGGCATGCGGAGACATTGAGGTGGCCTCGATCCACGGGTGGATACGCCACGCCCGGCGATATTTTCCCGTTGCCTGGCAAGGGAGAACATCGCCTGTGATGTGGACAAGGTGACGTGGCCCGACCCCAATCGACGGAGTGATCCCTGACTTGTAATGAGAGTTGTTTTACTACCTGTACAATGTATCACTGAGGCTTGGTTACGGGAATAAAAACGGTTTAAAAACTACAAATGACAGAAGTGTCTTGAGTAAAGTTGACCAGTGTGTTGTGTCTGTTTGACTGTTTATTGTTCATGTGCATGTGTGTTAACTATCGATCTAAAGAGGGCCTTTTGAAGTCAGAGTGTTAGGTTTTGATTGCAGAATGGCAGTTTTGACATGGCAGTTCAATGTTAATCTTCAAGTGTTGTGTAAAGCATTCTTGTGTGTTGAGTTTTGACACAATGAGCCAAATTATGCATTTTGTGTGTTAGCAATTGGAAAAAACTGTAAAACAAATAGAAAGAGTAAAGGAAATATAAATCATGGTCACCGGTAAGATGTGAACTCCCTTTACCTGATCATTTTGGTATTAGATACAAAACATGTGAACTCAGAAAAGTACTCAAGTACTCTTTTACTCTAGTAAATTTCCCCCCTCTGTTCACAGGTACATAGGTTATTCTCCTGGAGCTCAGCCCAGGCTTTAGCTCAACAAGCTTACGCAGTTGGCTTATCTGATCATTTGCAGTAATTTTTACTTTATTCTCTAATGTTGTTGTTTTTGCATCTTTTATACATTTACTTTATGTTCTATCATATTTATATTTTGGTAATTTGGCAGATGCACTAATCCAGAGTGACATACGATAAGTACAGGGACATTGTCATGACTACACCTGCTCATCATCGTCTGTCTACTGATCACCGGTCAGTAGCATACCACCCCGGCACCCAGAGAGACACAAATGAAACGCACCCTGGACAATCCTGCGCAGCTGCTCTTGGGTGTCAACTGTCTGGGAGACTCGCGGTGGATCGCCGGCTGCATCAATTTTTTTGGTGCTTTATTCTGCAATGCACCTGGTATGTAGATAACCGGAGGCAGACGCAGGCGATACGAATAGTTTACTTGATCCAAAAAACACAGTAGCGATACACTTAACAAAGCAAAACACAAACAATAAAGCACACTGACGACTGCTTCACTGATGATTAAATAGGTGTGGTGATGGAGAGCAGCTGCGCAGGATTGGCCAGGGTGCGTTTGATTAGCGTCTTTCTGGGTGTCGGGGATGTGAGCTACTAGACCGGCGATCAGTAGATCGCGACGACCGCCGGGAAGGAGGAGCAGAGTCATGACAGACATCACCTGGAGCAACATCGAGTGTCTCGCTCAAATGCACAGCACACTATGGTCCAAGACTTATTTGCACATCAGATTTGAGGTTTAGTTTTACGCTGTGCTCTCAGCATTGTGTGGATGTTGCCATATACACGTGTAACTTGACTGGGGTCTGAACTGTGACAGTTGGAAAAACATCCTCTATTTCTGATAAACCATGTGACTGAGTCTGTGTCATCATCGTAGGTGTCCCAGAACATTTCCCACTCTGTGGCCTGACCAGAACTGAACAGTTTGTACCACAGGCGGTTCCTGTTTCAGCTTTTGTCTATAGATGGGGAGAAGCAGGGTGCAGGGCCTTATATGGGGTGTAATAGTTAGCCAACATCCACTAGCCTCATGTAAGGAGAAGATGTGTTGATGTGAAGTTGTGAATTTTGGCAGTGCTTCCTTTGTTAAAGTCACCAGCTAGAAAACATTGTGCACTGGGGTACACTGAAATTGTGTTTACGTAAACGCTCCTGGGTAAACCGTCACGTGAAAGGGCTAAAAAAGTGAAAGGGACTGTCATGGAACTTACGGCTTTGTAAAGCGTTAATGCATGTGGTGTTGATATGAAATCAGCGCTGAACTCATCAACCAGTGCCGGGAGAAAATGAATCTGCTCTGCCATATCCGTGGTTACCTGAGGAAATGTATGGTAATACATGTGTATACCAAACTCAAATTCATTGTTGTGAATCTGGAATTCTAAAACCATAACTTGTTGAACCTTTACATTTGCAGTATTCTCTTAAATTCTTAAATTCTTAAAGTCTTAAATTAAAGGTTAGGTGATTAAATTGTATGTGTAAGTGCATGCTAAACTGTAAATAAGGCCTATATATTAATAACTCTGCAATTCTTGTTTGACTTTAAATCCTGAAGTGAATTCCAGGATCATGTCCTCTGTCAGGTACCTTGGCAGCGACCTCTTCGGTTATGCTGTTGATCTTCTCCTTTATCTTCTCCGTCAGTTGGTTTAGCTGGTCCCTGACAAAATCCAAGTGGTCCTTTTGTTCTTCTCGAACCTCCAGGGAAGAGATTCTGCAAGGAAGAGGTCAAAAACGAAGACGAAATGCTGTATGTACAATATTTTTCTGTGCATGTAATCACATCTGCGTTTCTTTGCATTTATACTTGAAGTTGAAGTAGAAGCATGTTGAAAATCTTCCATCTTTCAAGGCTTAAAACCATGCTCAGATTCATATTGCAGGATATCTGCACACATGGACCTGCATGCAAAGTCGGCTAGATATCTTAAAACATTCCTGAATCTTATTATGCCACTGATCAACACTGTTTACAGTTAAAAGTCCGGGAAGTTACTCACTTCTTTTCTGCAGATCCAATATTAATGGTGTCCATGATTGATTTAATTGCTTCTGTAATCTGACATGCCCTGATTGTGTGTTGCTCAAACTTGGTCTTTACTGCAGAGTGTGAGATGAACTCCTGCACAATTGTGGATATAGTTAGGCCACACAAAGTCAAAGTGACATTTTCATTGTTTTGTGCAGTGGACAACGCTTGCCTCAAATGTTCTCTCGAATCTCTGGAACTCCCACAGTCTGTCATGGAATCCATCTGCTAAAGCACCACCTAGAAAATGATTTGGATTATATCTAGTTGACACTTGGAACTACGCTACCAGACAGCTATTTTGTAAAACCTGACTATGTTAGGTATCAACTAATGACAAGGGTAAAGCCCTTCTAGGTTCCAGGTAGAACCTTGGTTATCCTACTGGGACAGCTAGTAAAAACTGTTCGGGGTTCCAGGCAGAACCTTGTCTCACCTGCCTCGGGCATTCCCTGAGCACTGTGGATCCTGGAGCTCAGAACCTCCTTGGCCGACACAAAGAACACTCGCTCCGGCGCTTCTTCCTGACTGACCACCCTCAGCTCCTCCGTCAAGAAACCCACACAGCGCTCCATGTGCTGCTTACGCACCTGAGGAATGTCAATATCTGTTATGATTTGGTCAATCAAACGTAAGCTAGCTTATCTGATTGAGATGCAGATGAAGTGGCTATAGAAAATGTTTCAGTCAGACATCTGAAGTGTGCTCAACTGACTACGTGGGTTGCATTACTGATCGATGTCTTGTTGCCTCTGATCTGGCAAGCCAAGAACAACGCTGATGAAATCTTGCACTCTTCTTCCAGTGTAGTTTCCCAGCCAGACTCACTTCGTCTATGTAGTCAGGCTCCCACACAGACGCATCCCAGCGGTTAAGCAGAATGAAGATGTTCGGCTTGGATATGCGCTCACTCACTTTGTGGAAAAACAGCTTCTCCTTTAAGAGGGTAACAGACACATAAATGAATACACAACAGTATGGCTAGAAAGCAAAGAACGCAATTGTGCTTTGAATATAACCAAAAGCCGTGCATCTTCTAAAACACAGACACATCCAGCTACCATAAAACATATGTATTGTAAATTCATTGACCTTTGATAATGCTCTGAGTGTGGCTATGAATTAGATTGTATAAATGTTTTGTTTTTCCTTGCTGTCTTTCCTGTTGATGATAATATACTGTACATGCTGTGTTAATGGTTGAGTCACCAGGAAGGTTGCAGGTACGGTAGATTTCTTACCGTGTTCATCAGAGTGGACTCTGCATTGCCCACCAACACAAAGACGTCAGCGTCCAAACAGAACTTGTCGATCCAACTGTCCAGGTAGGAGGTCACGTCTGTCCCTGGGCTTTTTGTAACCATAGTAATGCATACAGACAACTCTTAAGTATTCCAATCCTTCATGACATTAAATGTACAATATGTAGTTTCTGGCCACCAGGGGGCTCTCAATCAAAACAATAGCAAAAGATGTACTTGGATGATGTCGGGAAGTAGCGTGGGATCATGGGTTTTGTTATCGTCGTCAATGACAACCTGCCAATCTAGCGTCTCCGGCAGAAAAAATGTTCACTAACAAAGTAATGTATTGTTAAAAATATTATAACTTTATTCACGTTATGTTTGGCGGTTCCCTGGAACTTACAGCAACTACAGCAGTCAAAGGTTGTATGACCCCATTGACGGAAGATAAAATGAAAAGTTCCGTGTCTATGAATTATATTACAAATTTCTCTGTGTTTGAAAGTTGGTGGAAACATTTAGTTTAATGTAAGTACACAACTATGAAATATAATAGTAATATAAACAAATATAAAAATATAATATAGTTGTTTGTATTGATGTTTGCTTTTTTAATGCAAAGTACATTTTTTTATTGTTTTGGAAAACTACATATTGTACCTTTAAGCAAAATGCAATGCAAAAAAAATCTAAATCACAATGAGGTATATTTTGGCTTCAAACATAAGGGAGGTGTCGCATGCTTTTATTTCAACACAATAGTTTTGCAAAAACAAATCATTTCAGCGAGTGTTAAGGTAAGTTTAACTCTTGGTTTATCTCTAACTCTGACAACGTGTTGGATGTGTTCTCTCTGCTCATGTATTTAAAGGTGTTATACAATCACAACACAACACGAGCAGCTGCAGGCTTCAGGCAGCTAAACAAATACACAGACAGGCAGTTCATTTGAATACAGAAATCATGATGGTTATTCACGTTTGACCCCAAAAATATATATACATATAACGCCTGTGTAAAACCTGCCACTTGCAACAATACCATGTAATAACAATATCTCTTGAAAAGTTGGATGCAAAATTTAATTAAATGGTTGAATGTCTAGTTATACCTTGATTTACCCAGGCAAGTTGACTGACAACAGCCTGGGGAGAAGTGGGGGGAGGGAATGAATGAGCTAATGGAAAGCTGGAGATGATCAGGTTGGCATGATGATATGTGGGCCAGATTGGTAATGTGTCCAGGAGAACGAGGTTAACACCCCTACTCTTACCAATAGTGCCATAAAATCTTTAGTGACCACAGAGTCAGGAGACACATTTACTGTCCCATCTGAAAAATGGCACCCTACACAGGGCAGATGTCCCATTCATTGCCTTGAGGCATTGTGAATGATATTTAGACCATAGGGAAGAGTGCCCCCTACTGGCCATCCAACACCACTTCCAGCAGCACTGGTCTCCCATCCAGGGACTAACCAGGCCTGACCCTGCTTAGCTTTAGAAGTAAACCAGCAGTACAATACAGGGCTCTATGCTGCTGGCAGCCTGGACTGGTGCGGGTTTAAGACTATGTTTAAATGTAAGTTTTATAGGTTTGGGTTAGAGTTAAGATTAGGTTTAACTTTCAAGGGGGAAAAATATGCAAGAATTGCATGAATAAACAAACATCAAATGTATGTCTTCACCGCTCTCATCTCTGACACTAGACAGGTCCTCATCCTGCGTGTGTGTGCGTTTGTGCGTGTGTCTGCATGTGCGTTTGTACCTGTCCATTATTACAAGGTCATCCCTCAGCAATGCACATTTGGACTTAGGCCAGAACACCTTTACCAGACAGCCTGAGTCCAGACTGCGCTCCATATGTAGAGCATGCGCCAGCTGGTTCACCGTCTGCAACGCAGGTAGAGGAAGAAGAAGAAGAAGACGACAAAGAAGTCAATGAAGAAGAAGAAGAAGGAAGAGACTGTAATGAAATGTTTGAGACCCCCTGATTTGACCCCTGACCTTGACGCTCTTCCTGACATCGGAGCCCTCAGTAGTGAGGTAGGCCTCATCCCCGTCAGTGCCCTCCACTCTCAGAAAGCAGTTAGTGGTATGGCCGATGCCACTGGGCAGCACGCGGTCCCTCAGCATGGCGTTGATCACTGTGCTCTTACCATTGCTTGTCCTGCCAGGGACAGGGACAGGAAACGTGTCATTATTCCAGTGACAAACTTGTTCTGGTCATAATCCCTCAATTTCCTGTTTCAACAAATACACCACGTTACCATTGTACGAACAACATCTTGAGTGGTTAATCCAAACCAGAAAGACACTGTAGAATGCATATTTATGTACATAGTCTACACTTAGACAGAGTCAAATTCCTGGCTCTTACCTGCCAAAAAAGGCCACCTTCATGTGATTGCGCGCTAACACCTCGCGAATGATGGCTAGCTTCTTAGCACAGATCTGGATGTCAAGGTAATGTTCCTCAACGGCAACTTGCTCCAGATCTGCACTTCGCCACGTCTCTGGGCACCACAGAAACAGACAAGATGGGATCTTGTGGTCATAAATGATCATAAGTAACCATGCGATTGTTAATAATGGCTAATTGTAATAACAACAGTAGGCAGACGTACGACCAATGTGGTGTACAAACATCTATTGATATACTATCTATTGAATTCATGAGATCCATTGTTCATGTCTGTTTGTGAGGTAGTGAAATTGCCACATCTGTTTACAATATTAGAATAAAAAAACATTATTGTAAACACATTTCATCTCACTTCTTACAGTGAAGACCTCTACAACAAGTGACAAATGTGCCTGGGGCAACGGATGTTTCTAATACCCTAATCAAGTATCAGATTTGGGTAACCTGTTATTTAGACTCCACTTACCCTCCACAAACTCTGAGCTTTCTTTGACATACTCCAGTAGCTGTGCAAAGATCCCATTGATAGTCCTCTTTGCAACAACGAAATGCATGAGGGGGGAGGAGTCCCCAGGGTCCATTTCAACTTCCTGTACATATTGTTTTCATTAATGACACAGGCTGATGACCATGCATGCAGGTCTGCAGGTGACAAACAGGCACACATTATGCACACGCATGTAAAAACACAACAAACACTCAGTACCTTGGCGAGGGGAAAGTTGCAGTTCGAGTAATCTTCACATAGGTTTTGGTTTAGCTTTCATAGCAGCCAGAAAACACTTTGTCTACTTAAATCATGAAACACCTCTGCTCTGCCAAATATAATTTCTTTATCCGTTAGATCTGTTTACACTCCATTTGAGCTACGTTCTAAATACAGGTTCAATTCCTCTCTGCTTTCACAACCTGGGTCTTTCTTTAAAATCAGATGGTTGATAATCAGACGACTTATAGACTCTCTCCAGATGGTGTGTGTTTTGTGTGTGTGTGTCTGTTCAAGTGTTTATGTGTGTGACGCCTGTGAGTTTCCAATCCTTTCAGCCTGGCTTAAGTATCAGGTGGTTTAGTGCAGCACTTCTTGTTTTACCTGTAGCATCTACTATGAATAGTACTGTGATCTCTTAAAGGAACACTCTAGACCTGTAAACAGCTCAAAATCATTGTGGCGGTCATGTGTCCGACACGACAGTCACTAAAAACACTTTCCCAGCGCGTTCTGTAATTCCCAACTCGAGCACCTTAAATGTTTAGAATTTCATACAGTGATGTGAACGCAACATTTTTTAAACCCCAGCTTGAGGCGTCCTGTTAATTTCCTGATACTTACATATTTGTCCAGTTTTGTTCTCCAATCAAGTCGATTCAAAGATTGACCAGATTCAAAGCTAACAGTTTATAGTTTCAAAACTGTTGCAGTGACGTCACTGTGCGAAATCACGAACACTTACGTGGCTGAGTTGGGTATTAATCGAATGTGCTGAGAAGGAGTTTTTAGTGACTGTCTTGACAGAAACATGACCGCCACAATGATTTTAGGTTGTTAAGAGTCTGTAGTGATTCTTTAATAGTGCTCACTTAGCATTAGCATGTTGTCTCCTAAAGCAGTGTTTTTCAAACTTTTTTTCCGGTGACCCACATTTTAAAAATTATAAACCATCGTGACCCAAATGTCATGAAAATAGGTGTTTGCAAATATACAATTTTCCTACCATTTGTATTTGTATGTAGGGGTATTAACATACGTTTTAATTGTCACCAGAATAATAATAGGTACAACAAAAATAGGTAATTTTCTCAATATTGACAGTATTATCACCACATACCTGTGTTTTATAAAAACATGTTAAAATCCCCAAAATAACCAAGATGAGGTGGTTTTCCCATGCACAAATATTAGATTACTTGTATTAATTTACTCGCATTCAGATAAAAAAATATCAATGAGGCTGTTTTAACTAGCTATGTGAAACAAAAGTCAAATAAAAGTTTGGAAAACTGTAATAGAGTAAATGGCAATAATTTTTGTTACTTAACGACCAGCGCATTGGGTGAACACGTTTTTTTAACATACAGGTTATTTTGTCTGGTGTAGGTAAGCCAATAGGGCCCTGTAAAATCTGTTTTATTTTTGGCCAATTCAATGAGCGAGACTACGGTAATTAGCTACTTCAAGCGATTTAAATACATATTATTAATTAAATACAAATTATTGATATTCATCATTGTTTCCCTTTTAAATAGTAGCCTAATCATTTTCATAAGCATTTGGATAAGTGAGTGAAACGGAGAAAAACGAACGTTGTGTTTTTCTGCAATTTAGAATGGACTACATACTTTTATGACGTGCGTTAGATAGGAGCGATATCTGAAAGGCACATGCTGGCTACGTTCAGTAGACAAACGCACACCCCATATACAATTTTATATTTCTTTGCACAAATTTCACTCCATCCGTGGAAGTTCGCTATTACATTTTTCACTGAAGTAGCCTAATGTTACGCACGAACTCCCAAGAAACAGTGTTGTCTCTTTTTAGGGAATGTAGTGTAGAAGGGAAGGTAGTAGTGATGTTACAAGCACTTCCCAATAGAGAGGCGCGTGCTGGGAGACACACACACCGCATTCGGAGGACACTACGCTTACAAATTCACATTACTTTCAGAATAGGCGACATGCGGTGGTAATTATAACTTAATGTGAATATATTGGAATTTTAAGATTAGGATTTTTTATATTTTTATTTTGTTGAATTGCACGTTAATGTCTGGATTCCGCGATTCGTCCGTGTTCTTCACAATGTGTTAATCATACTGTAGGACCCGCTTGACCTACACAACTGCTCACTTCAGTACAATGCCCCATGTGGCTGTAAAGGTGTACTGTCAACTATAACATTTTAATCATGAAAGAACCATGACAAAATAATTATGAAAACATATTTGCCGACCCAATTTTAATCTCCCGCGACCCACCGGTGGGTCGGGACCCATACTTTGAAAAACACTGTCCTAAAGAATAGGCTGTTTCTAGCTGTAGGTGGTTGGATGACGGTAAAAGTAATGATTCAGGTTTCTGGTTATGAGTTTTGTTTAGTGATTTGATTAGGTTAGGTTTAGTATTATGGTTAGGTTGCGTTTAGTGCTATGGTTATATAGTTATATATAGTTTTAGTTATATAGTTAAGTTAGGGTTAGTTTTACGGTTAGGTTTAATGTTATAGTTAGGTTAGAGTTAGTATAATGGTTAGGTTTAGTGTTAGTATAATTGTTAGGTTAGGTTTAATGTTATGGTTAGGTTAGTGTTAGTATAATGGTTAGGTTAGTTTATTTTTAGTGTTATGATTAGGGATAGTATTGTGGAAAGGTTTAGTGATATGGTTAGGTTAGATTTAATATTATGGTTAGTTATTGGGGGTTAGGTTTAGTTAGGATAATGGTAGATAATGCAATACATGAAAGGTTATGTTTAGAAAAGATGCTTAAAGCTTTGACAGCTTCATGAATTAAATAAATTATAATTAATTAATTTTGAACAAACACAATATACAAAGTTTTAGAGTGATGTTCATTGAGAATTCTAGATGTTAATGATGCCAAAGGTTTTTCTCACATTTTAGGTGCTGAACACAAAGTTAAGTTTTTGTTTTTTCAGCTAAATGACACTTTGGAACATAATAGAATCTAAATAAAATAAAAAATACATTTTAAATGAAATCAGGTTCTCACATTTAAAATTGAAAATGCTTTAAACAAATGTAAATACTTAAGTTCAGCGACAAACAAATGATTGTTTACACCAGTGAGTACAATGAATAAAAATTTAAAAATATATATTTTTATTACCCAATGATCTTTTTATGAATCCTCATAACTATCTAAAAAATACTTTTAATCACCAATACATTTTTGAAGATTGTAATATTACCATGAATCAATTTGACACAAATCTGAAATTCTTCTCATTTAACACTAACCCAGAATATGGTTTGTTCGAAATGTGCTATTTTGGTAGTCAACATATAGAGGCATACAGTAGTATTCATTATCGAAAAACACAAAATTGACTTAGGTTGTCATAAACCTATGTACAGTATACTAATCTCTGAGCATAGGGATGAAAGAACATAGCAGTAACAGTGTATATTATAAAATAATTTACAATAATGTACAACTTATTGGCAAACTACAATTTCCAGATAATCTACTATGGCTGTTAAATCCTGTATGTATCTAGATTTCAGCATCACACAGATTCACAGAGACTGATACGGGACACTGATAAACTATGTGGCCTTAACACTCTAGGTCTTGCACCTTTCAGATTCCCCACCCAGTACAGACAGAATTGGACAGGCCACCCCCTTGTGCCTGGCCCCTCTCTAGGTTTCTTCCCTAGGTCCACCTACTAAGGAGTTCTTTCAGCCGCTGTGCTTCAATTCTCATTGTTGCTTGCTCTTTTTGGATTTAGGCACTTTGTGACAACTGCCGATGTAAAGAATACATTTGATTGATTGACACATACAAACATCTTTCCTCTTTGTTGTGTCTAAAATTGTCAAGGAAAGAATTCATTTTGAATGGGCACATCCAGGTTCTGATCGAATAGACAGATTTATTGGAGTATTATAGAAGAGTAGAGTTAATTTATATACTTGCACTTAGGGCAATGAACCACCATTTTTGGAATATCAATTTCCATGGAAACAGTATGCTCAATTTCTAAATAAAATGTCATCATCCTTGCAATGCTCTCACATATATCAACATTCAAGACAAATGTCATCATACTGGCAGAAATGATGTAAGACTACTCCCTCATCTTATCTCTGCTGGGTCTCACTCGCCTTCCATCTTTCTTGCTCACTCTCCCCCGTTCCTCTTGAATTTAATTAGCCTTCATATCGCTGTCTCAGACCTTCTGGCTTTATCAGCCGCTGTCACCGTTTGTTGTTACTCTGGGTCAGTGGTCTTTAAATGTTGGTTGTGTTTGAACTCAAGAAACATACTTGTGAATATGACAAATAAAAGACGATTCTGCTTATCTGTCTCAAATTACTCTGCAATTCCAATTACATTATTGGTATGATGTAACAATGTACAATACATTCTCTCTGTCTCTCTCTCTCTCTCTGTCTCTCTCTCTCTGTCTCTCTCTCTCT
>JACXGM010005337.1:17928-35472 GCA_016801145.1 Umbra pygmaea | reverse complement strand
GTGACATGGCAGGCTTTTTTTCCTCATTTTTTGTACTGCCTTTGAATAATATGGGGGACATGAATCGCAATATATCGCAGAATCGAATCGCAATACTTGCTGTATCGCAATATGTTAAGAATCGCAATAATATTGAATCGTGGCCCAAATATCGCAATACTATCGAATCGTCACATTTTTGCCAATTCCCACCCCTAGTGTCTAGATGTTGTTCATTAAGAGGTCAATGTACAGGTCTGGTTTGATTGTTGGCAGCCATTCCTCCACTTTAGTGAACCATAGGTCACACACTTTGGTGGGGATTCCCTGCCTGACAGCTACATAAGAAAATGACTACTAGGGCTGCAACAACGAATCGATGAAATTAGGGATGTCACGTGAACCGATACTACCGAAACCTTCCGGTTCTAAAATGACAAAACACAGACGATGCCCATTTTTTTTTAAGTACCGTAGGCACCGTTAGCAAGGATGTAGCTAGCTAGCTTTGTCATGGGAGGATAACTGAAAATAGCAGGAAAAATCTAAAGCAAACGAAAAGGGCTTCGCCTCCAGTTGCTAGCTAGGTAGTCTGCTTTGTTTGGTGGAGGACAATATACTTTCCTCATTTTTACACTTGTGGGTGCACCGTTCCCGGAAATACTGCAGTACCGAGTTGATGCGTGGAGCAGACGGAGCAAGCCCCGTTTTTCGAATCCCTGTTTGAAAAATCCATTTCATATATATTGTTCCCCGGTGGGGAACGTATTGTAAACTGATAAGAACATATGATTCAAACCTTTCATCATCCAATAGAATACAGCCGTATGGGACCAATGCCCAACACATCACACAATAATTCGCTCCAGTGTGAAGCTAGCTTCTTTAGGGAGCCAGCTTCTTTAGTGGATTCCTAGCCTTTCGTAGTTTCGCCTTCAAAATAATAGCGCTTGATTCAACGCGATAAACATCGCTTAACAAATATGGAAACATTTCACATTTCGAAAATATGCCACTAAACTATATTAGAATAGTGTGACATATTTACTAACTTATAATATTTTAATAAGAACATTTAAATGTGCAATCTGTATTGCTTAAATATATAATAAATGCACAGAATCCTGTGTAATGCTAGCTACATTAAGGATGCTGGTGGTAAATGTGGATATCACTCAAGTCATTCGCGACTTACCCAAGACCATGTTGACATGCTACTTTTGCTCTACAAAAACCTTGAACTAGCCAAAAAATGGTGCGCAATGTTGTGAAAAAATACATGTTTATCTTTTTAGCTGAATGGCTGCACAGCTATATCCAACGTTTTGTTTTTCACTGTTGTTGTTTTTGCGCAATACCTTTTGAAAAGCTGTCTGGAATGTGTCTGGGGATAGTTGTTGCACTGTGCATTAATTGGACTTTATTATGTTGTTCTATGCTATATTGCACATGTTTTTATAGCTTGTTATCATATTTTTCAAGTGTTTTAATAAATGTTTCAAGTTCAAGTAGTTGGAATCTTAGAAAATCATTTTTTTACCGTGGTATCGAAATCGGCATCGAGAATCGTGTAATTTTACTGATATTGGCACCGACTACTGAATTTTTGGTATCGTGACACCCCTAGATGAAATCGATAAAAATCAATTATTATAATTGTTGGCGACACATTTCATTATCGACTCGTTGGGCCTACGTTGCCGCTCACTGTATGGTGGAGCTACGTCACTTAAAGAAAAAAAACAGTTTAAACTGTCTGACTGAAATCTTGGATATTATGGCAGAACTTCACTTTAAATTAAACAAAAACGTTTTACGTGCAAACTCTGTAAAACATAAATGGCATGGCACCGGAGCACCACCGTAATGAGGGAGCACTTAAAAGAAAAAAGGTTGTAGCGATAAGCGAAGGGGACTCAACAGCATGGTAAGTTACTACATAATAATAGCATGCATTGCGTTTTGAAATGAGGAATAGTTCCTCCCACAGCAGGTAGTTCTTATCAAATAGCCGGTGTTTGGTCGCGATCCAGCTTGAAAGGTCTATTATTGAATCAATTCTACTTCAAAATTGTATGACAAGTGTATTTAACAAGCTGGCTAATTAATGTTTGTGGTAGAGCAGACGCGGTAGAGCTAACGTTAATCTAGCAAGCTCATTAACACTACCCGGCAGTGCTCAAGTAAACAAAGAGTTTTAGTGCAAAACGAATTTAAAACACAAACCAGATCTTACTATTACAGTATTACAACGTATGTTACCTTGTACCTCTTCAGGGATGCTAATTTGTTAAACGTTTCACTATGTGATTTACTTTTATCGTTTTTTCACAGTAGAAAATCCAAAGTCCGTTTCAAAATAAAAAGCATTCTAAAAACAGTAAATGTCAAAATAAACTTACAGGTAAAATACATAAAGCAAAAAAATTACTATTCAACAGGCCTTATTATAAGGTTATTTACAAATACGTTCTATAAAAGCTGTTTTGTAGACAATTATTTTAACATCTCAGGTCCATCTAAGCAAGGTGAAAAATAACATATTTTGCAGCTCACTAAAGAAATTAGAATATATTTTGCACATGTTTTATAGCATACATTTAGGTCTGTTGTGTGTTAAAATTGTCAATTTGGAATAACATTTATTTAAAATAGAGTTATAGAAATATTTGTTAAGTCTGTTTATCCGATTCATCGATTAATCGAATAAATAATCCACAGATTAATCGATTATCCAAATAATTGTTAGTTGCAGCCCTAATGACTACCATAGCAGTGAGAAACACCTTTGGGTTTCAAGCGAACTACGGTAAGAGGATGATTCTACTTTGATTGTGGATATAATATAAATAACATCATTTTTTGCAATTCTGAAATTCGAGCACTGTAGCTTTAATCTGATGTTGAAATGTGTAGCTTTAATACATTTTATACAAATATACTTTGTCATGACGATAAAAATGAATGGATGGATGTGTTCTAGAAAGCTATGCCATTATCTACTGGCTACTTTGGCAATCTGGAGATTCAGGTATTTCTTTTTAAAAAGTGTTATGAAATGTGATAGTATGAAGATGATTCTAAGAATTTAAAGGTCCCATGGCATGAAAATTTCAATTTATGAGGTTTTTTAATGGCGATAGGTAAAAACCAAGCACTGAGTATCTTTCTCCGACTTTGAGAAAATGAAAGCCAAGACAAGATGTTCTGAAATGTTCCCCTTATGTCGTCATGAAGGGAAAGGTTTCCTCCCCTTTCTCTGCTTGGCCCGCCCAGAGAATTTGTCCCGCCCATGAGAATGTAAATCAGCTACAACCACGCAAATAATGCTTTTCCTTGAGAGACATCATGGCTTGCAAACGAGTGAAGCATGGCAGTTGCTCAGTGTTTGGATGTATAAAAGAGTAATAAAGTATTTTTTTAGTTCCTTCATCTGAACCTTTGAAGAACCAGTGGATTAATTTTATTTTCTCTGGAAATGCGCCGACACAACTTCCAAATGTTTTGTACCGGTATGTCTGCGTCAAACATTTAATCAACAACTGTTTCCTCAACTTCGGCCAATACAGAGCTGGCCTTGCCGAACGTCTGAAATTAAAGTCTGGATCAGTACCTACTCTCCTTGGCTCAGCTACAAACCTCGGACAAGTAAGTTAACTAAAGCTGTATCAATTTATTGCTTTACTCTGTATGGTTACTACCTAGCTTGTTAACCTTAGAATGGGGCTGTAACTTTAGCTCTGCAGCTAACAACCAACAGTCTTACTGTCGCTAATGTAAAGGTAAATAGCACCAAGTATGTGTGTGAATACACACACTGTGTTGTACACATCTTTGTTATTTGGATAACCGTTCTGCTGTTGGTGTTATGGCGCGTGCGATATCCGCCTTTCCCCTCATTGGAATGACTAAGTGTGCACTTCTGCAAACCAGGGTGATCAGATTAGAATGGGGAAATTCGCAGCAATTGGGCTACAGGCACTGATTTAATCTGCTTGTTTATGTATAGAATGTCCCGGATATTTACAAATGTCTGGTGGCCACCCTACTACAGACAAATACAGCTGTCTTTTACCAGCTACGTGACCGCAGTAGTTATAGCGTTTTACTGGTGAGGAGATAATTATGGCCTGTTAACTCTTCCTAAATACATGGGCCCGCTCATGTATTTCCCTTCAGACCTGATTCAAAACAATGGCTTATTAGCAGGTTTCTGCAGAGCTTGATGTAATTGTAATAAGATAAATTGTAATAACTTTTAAGATGTATGAAATATAAAATATGTGAACAAATAAATGATGTCATATCATTATAATTTCATAGATCTAATTTTAGTCAAACTGGAAAGCTTGAACGACTGCGTGTCTACGAGTGAATTGTGATATATTCACTGTAAATTGTACCGTGGCCACAAGCTAGTCAAGGCCACACCCCCACCTCCACCTTACCCCGCCTCGCTCCTCCTCATTAGCATTTAAAGGTACAGACACAGAAACGGCACGTCCTACGGAAAGCTCATTGTGGGTTTGGCTTGAAGTGGCTGTAATGCAGCACCAAGGCTAAATTTCGGGAAAGAAACTACAGATATAGTATTAGGGGACCACTAAGGCCAATATAAAAGCATCCAAAATGAGCATGCCATGGGACCTTTAACATAATGCGTTACACCATGATTTAAAATTCACAGGCGGGCCACGTACAAGGTAAATAACGGCGACACAACATAGGCTTTTCCTAAATTCAATGATTTGTGTGTCTTAGAGTGGATTCCCCACTTAACATGGAAAGCAGTTAAAAAAATGGAGAAGCACATTTGTGACACTGCAGACTTGTTATTTATAAATAGATTTCACTAATTTGAATAAAAAATATTGGTTAGGGAACATTTCATTTAATATACAAGTAACTGAATGATGTGGAGCTTGGTTCTGACCTGGTGGAGCGAACCATGCGGGCCAACAGGGTCCTCTTCTCCTCCAGGGTGAACTTCATGGTGCCAGGCTTCTCAAACTTCTCTCGGATCCACTGGCACTGGTCCAGGTCATTGATAAACATGAACTCAACCCCAATATGTTGGCAATAGGACATCTGAAACATGGAAGAACATTATTTTCCCCCACTGTACCTGGCTATTTACCCTGGCACTGTACCAGAGAACCCAACTTCTTTGAAAGGCAGGTGTGTGTGTAAACAGTTTAATATTCATACCTCCAAGCGGCGGATGATTTCCCTCAGGGGCAATGCAGTTTCCATGCCCCCAATAAATGTGGTTGTAGGCAGTCGGAACACCTTGTCCAAGTCTGACTCGTCCAGCCCGTAGAAGCCTGCTCAGCATGCACGGAGAACAGGCAGTCCGGAAGAGAGGCGTGGGGTGGAGGGCAGGAGAGATGGTGGTGGAGGGTAGAGGTGGGGACAGATGGGCCAGAGTAAAAAACAAATAGAGAAAATAATGTAGGCCACAGACATCCATCATGGAAAACAAAATGACCACAGATGAGTTCAAATTGGGATGTAGATATGAAGGTAAATGGTGATGGATAGAAAAACAGAAATACACCATTTGGTGGATGGCAACATGGAGTTGAAAAAATCAAAAGATGGTGCCGCATCCCGGACAAAGGAACAGGACAGGGTGAAAACAGGCAACAGCAGGGGACATAAATAGGAATGAAAAGTTAATGAAGCAGTGAGAAGGGAAGCATGGTTCAGACGGGGACGTAGCGCAAGACATTGAGTGAGGCATATTTTTGTAGGGTTTGAAAATATATTTTTTTATCTATGAAATGTAATTCAGACAAGAGTTGGTATGATTTCTAATCTGAATTAAAAAGCAAACTGTCCCTCCATCACTCACTGATGCCCCTTACAAGTCATTGTAAAGTGTTATAACCTCCATTATAACAGGATCCAGAACAATGCTTATCTTGTTTTTCTGGACATTAAAATCTACTTTAATCTTACACCCCCCCCACCCAGAAGAACTTAAACCAGACCAGCCACACTTCACATGTCAATCTACATTCTACAGTCAGAAAGATCAAATTAGAGAATAATTTAAGGCGGTCAAAAAAAAATCTAATTTATTCAGCTGTACTTTGAGTGTGGCATCTACAGGCCAGAGAGGTGACTTAAAAGCTAAAAGTAAAACTGTAATGCTCTTTAAGTCAAGGCAATCAAAGAACATAAGATGAAGTATCATTTTATTCGATTGCCTTACAAAAAGAAGAGAAAACAAGGTTTACCAAATTATGCTAGCCAATGCAAAAACAGCAACCAAAACAGGTGTGTGAATGTTGATATAAAGAATGTGTTTAATAATGTTAGCGTTAGTAGTTTCAACTACAACAGGACAGTAGTAATAGGAATGATTTTCAATAGATAAGAGAAGAGCATAAAGATGAGAGTTAAAGGATAAAGAACATTGTGTCACTGAGCATTTCCTTTGGTGATGCACACTTGAACAAAATACCGAAGCACTGTTGCAGCAGCTCAGGGACAGGGTCAAAGCCTCAAATGACTGGACTGCAACATACAGGCTATCCAGTAACATCAGCAACCGACATCAGAGACAAACAGCATTCAGCTGACCTGACCCGAGAGCAGACCTGCCATCTCAGGGCTTCTCCATGGATGGGTACAGTAGCTTCTTGCTTACTCTGCCCAAGGACTGCAGCAAGTACACTTTACAATGCAAACACTGCCCGTCAAGCATGTACCTGGATCGACCTACTGTGTGAGAGACTTTGGGGTTCAGAGAAGCCATCTCCACACATTATTAGACTAAGCCGAAGCATCGTGCAAAAGCATCACTGGGTTACAACAATGCAGCAACCCAGAGAAGCAGAATTCGGCTACTCTACAGTTTCTCTTACGCCAAGTACAGTTTTAGTGCACAATCGTCTGAAAAACATGCAAAGATGCAAATGAGCTTTTGTGTGCATGAGTTATTACCACTCTCCCAATGTTTGTCGGCTCTAAAATGTGATATGCAATCAGACTCTGAAACACAAAGTGAAAGCAGATGAGCAAGCTTTCGACAATGTTGTTTTTGCATGTAGAACATGACATGGCTAATCCACAGTAGTAATCGGAAAGTCAAGGGTTGAGATGTTCCGTCAGAAAAGGTAAACACATTCTAACAGTTTGAGAGGAATGTCGCCAGTGTTTCCATGCACTAGTAACAAAACACTGGCTATGACGTATTGAATAATTCTGTAGATGTGTTGAATTTAGCCTGTTGTCTGCTACTTAAACACTGCAGCCTGAAGGTACAGCAGGTAAGCAATATCAGGCTATGGCCAGACAGATTCAATGTCTAAATGTTATAGTATTCAGACTGCTGTGTTCACCCACACAGCTATGGCATAGACCATCTTCCTCAGTCTTTGTTTACATGTGGCTTAGCATCCAAAAATGTATAAATAACCAAACACTTCAGAGAACACTAGTTCACTGTTCACATTCCAATATGACAAGCCACAGGGAAAAAAGATGTAAGAAGATCTATTTCCTACACAAAACAACACAAAAATTTAAAACAGACAGAGGGGCAGGGCTACAGTTGAACTTGCATTTTCATACCTCCAACTGTTAGAATACTGAGACGGTCCTTGAACATAGCCAGGTCTGAAGGTGTTTTCAGGGGAAGAGAGACCCAGGAATAAGTTAGTGACTACTGGCTTTAACCTCTAACATAGATATGAGGTGGCCATCACTAAAACTACCCTCTAAACAAACTGAAGTTGAACTTTGGGTGGCTCTCGCAGACAACAATAAGTCCTCTAGAATTATCCTCTATGTACAGTGCATCTCAACTCACAGTTGGCTATAAAGGAGGGACTTAAAGCTGAACTACGTAGTTTTTGTATTAATAAACAGTTTTTCTAATAGCCTGGATTGTGGAATGAGTTCAACCATTAGGAGATTGCTCAATTTCCAAAAACAGAGATGCTCTGTGTGACGTACCCTGCTGATTTACAAATCATTGGTCAGGACACGTGTTGGCAGGAAAAAGCACATCAGGTAGGGTGTATGGTAAAGTGCCTTGCTCAAGGACACAGCTCCATTTGGCACAGTCAGGAATCTAATTGTCAATCTTCAGACTATCTTTTGACTCTAACCACTGAGCCATCTGACGTATCAAATTGAAACCTAAGATAGTCTGAAAGGTATAAATTGTGTTTGAAGTGTATCACGCTAGTGAAACATTTGAAATAACGATGGAGGAAAACAGTAAAAATAAAGGTAAACATGTAACATGATGATATTGACAGTGAACTGACATCACACAGTCAAGTTGTCTGTGTAAGTGAGGCAGAAGTATTTACAGACCTTGGAAGATTCATGCTGATTCACAAACATGTCATACATACAATGGGAAAAACAGAGGCATAGAGTCAAAAACTCAAACGTTCCATAAATATTTATTTAATTTCATATATATTTATTATAATCTAGTAGAGTAATTCTTTTTAGGTTAAATGTTGATACGTTTGTTTTCACTATTTAACATTCAGAAATTGTTCTTTTTCACCTGACAAAATCTGACTGTTAAATGGCTAATAGGTGTAATGCAAAGTATTGCTGTCATTTACATACAGCATACAGTGGGTACGGAAAGTATTCAGACCCCTTTTAAATGTTCACTCTTTGTTTCATTGCAGCCATTTGATAAAATCAAAAAAGTTCATTTTATTTCTCATGAATGTACACTCAGCACCCCATCCTGACAGAAAAAAACAGAAATGTAGAAATTTGTTTAAAAGAAAAACTGAAATATCACATGGTCATAAGTATTCAGACCCTTTGCTGTGACACTCATATTTAACTCACATGCTGTCCATTTCTTCTGATCCTCCTTGAGATGGTTCTACTCCTTCATTGGAGTCCTGCTGTGTTTAATTACACTGATTGGACTTGATTAGGAAAGCACACACCTGTCTATATAAGACCTTACAGATCACAGTACATGTCAGAGCAAATGAGAATCATGAGGTTGAAGGAACTACCCGAGGAGCTCAGAGACAGAATTGTGGCAAGGCACAGATGTGGCCAAGGTTACAAAAGAACTTCTGCAGCACTCAAGGTTCCTAAGTGGCCTCCATAATCCTTAAATGGAAGAAGTGTGGGACAACCAGAACTCTTCCTAGACCTGGCCACCAAGCTAAACTGAGCAATCATGGGAGAATAGCCTTGGTGAGAGAGGTAAAGAAGAACCCAAGGATTCCCCCTTGAGATGGGAGAAAGTTCCACAGAGTCAACTATCACTGCAACCCTCCACCAGTCAGGGCTTTATGGCAGAGTGGCCTGACGGAAGCCTCTCCTCAATGCAAGACACATGAAAGCCCGGATAGAGTTTCCCAAAAAACACATGAAGGACTCCCAGACTATGAGAAATTAGATTCTCTAGTCTAATTAGACCAAGATTGAACTTTTTGGTGTTAATTCTAAGCGGTATGTGTGGAGAAAACCAGACACTGCTCATCACCTGCCCAATACAATCCCAACAGTGAAACATGGTGGTGGCAGCATCATGTTATGGGGCTGTAATTCAGCTGCAGGGACAGGACGACTGGTTGCAATTAAAGGAAAATTGCAATTGAAGGAAAAAAATGCGCCCAAGTACAGAGATATCCTGGAAGAAAACCTCATCCAGAGTGCTCAGGACCTCAGACTGGGCCAAAGGTTCACCTTCCAACAACACAAAGACCCTAAGCACACAGCTAAAATAATGGAGTGGCTTTGGAACAAGACCACAAACCCTAAACCTAATTGAGCATCTTTGGAGACACCTGAAAATTGCTGTCCACCAACAGTCACCATCCAAGCTGACGGAACTGGAGAGGATCTGCAAGGAAGAATGGCAGAGGATTCCAAATCAGGTGTAAAAGACTTGTTGCATCATTCCCAAGAAGACTAATGGCTGTACTAGATCAAAAGGGTGCTTCTAATTAATACTAAGCAAAAGGTCTGAATACTTATGACCATGTGATATTTATGTTTTTATTTTTTAATAAATTTGCAAATATTTCTACATTTCTATTTTTTTTCTGTCAAGATGGGGTGCTGAGTAGAGTTTTAATCGGTCCTGAAAATGTTAACCCGACACTGACCGAACCCGACACAGATCTGTCCGAACCCGAGACCGAACCGGCACCTTAATAGCTTTTTGAAGCCCGAACTGATTTACAGCCCGACATTTTGAATGTAGACAAATACGCAAATATGGATGGCGAAAATAACCGTTGTTTTATAAACAATAAACATTTCCAAAACAAAAAAAGCCAAGTGTGGTAAAAACGATAATATAGGCTATATTATTTAACTACAGGCTATATTATTATTTCACAGGCTGCAACATGAAACAATGACAGTCTTAAATACAAGAAAGAAATGTGAATGAATGAATGAATGCTGGGTTGGATAAATGGATAGATAGATCTTTATTAATCATTTGCAGTGTACAATTAGATTGGAAACAATCTAGCCTATTGGACAATGATACTACATGTGACACAGACGTTAAACTAGACTAAACATGTGATCGTAATGGGTAATGAAAGGCCATAATATCGGTGAACGAACATGAAACGGTACACACTGGAGAGAAACCACTTACTGTATTTATCTAGGCTATAGGCGATCTCTCTCTAGGGGAGACCGTTAGACTACACCTTGTTTTAGTTTTCTTCAAATGTTGATATGAATGACAAGACCAAACATTAACATTAGGTATAAGATGACGAATTGATCGCTGTATAATCAAATTCTTAAACAGCATTTGTATGTAGGAATGATTCACGATAAGCAGTCTCCACTTTTATTTTGAGACAGGTCATGTTCAGTTTGGGATGCCTTCATACTTAAAAAGTCAGCGGCAACGTTTATATTGCACATAACCCACCGGTGTATTAGTTTGATCATGCACATTGTCAAAGTGTTTCCACACCTCCGACTTAATTTCATTTTCATGGGCTGACAAACTGTAATCGCTAGAAGCCAGGAGTCTTTTCACCTCCGCAGCATCCATTATCATTTTTCTCTCTAAATATCATCAACAAATCAGTCACAGGGAGAGGGAAAAAGGGCGTGTTCTGTTTATACGATTCATTGATTAATCTAAGAAATAATTGACAGATTAATCGATTATCCAAATAATCGTTAGTTGCAGCCCTAGTGCTGAGTGTACATTAATGTGAAATAAAATGACCTTTTTTGATTTTATCAAAAGGCTGCAATGACACAAAGAGTGAAAAATTTAAAGGGGTCTGAATATTTTCGAGACCCACTATCTTGATAATACAAGCATCACCCACATTATTTTACCACAACAAAGCGTGTATGGAAAATATTAAAAAGTTAGCCTAGGTGTAGGTTGCCATGGCAGTACATTATCTACTGTCTTAATGACAAGATGTTTTGAAGCTGATAAAATATTTAGATTCTTCTATTGTTCCTATCTTGTATCTTGTTTGCGAGTCTCACCCAAACTTCAACTTCACTGCACAACTTCAATCACCACAGCAGCACACTCACTGACCTCTAAACACTAGTGACAGTGCAGCAAAGACCCCAGTTGGAAAACAAAGCTGTACAATTTCCAATCGCATCTAGAAAAAACAGAACCTGCCTTGCGGCACATCTCACAGCAAAAAATAACACCTGCCTCCCAGCCACAGTAAATGGCCCATGCATAGCATCATCTCTTCATAATCCTAGTGCCTTGAAAACCATGTTGACAAAGGAACAACAGTACGCTTTCGTCACAGTTTGAATTTAGTTTCACCACAATGCCAAGAAGTTATATTGCCAAAGACCCACTGTCCAGTACATTATTATAGAAAATTAACAATGGGTTGAATTGGTAGTTGTTAGTTTCTCACTGTTAGAAGTAGATTCATGTAAGAGGAGCCTTCTCCGCCATACCCAAAAAATGACATGAGAAATGTGAGTATGGTCCAGTCAAGCAAAGCTTAAAATTCAAGCAAGGAAAGTATAACTAGGAATTAAGCAGAAAGATTTGGAGGAGTCTAAAGATGTCGCTTCACAGATTAACAGGAATGTAATGGAACAGTTACATTTCTCAGTGTAAATGAGTACACCCGCTTTGAGAATTAAGATTTGTATCCATTTCTCTGGACTTCTGTGAAACATTTGCTTTTATGAAGAGCATAAAAGGTTGGGCTAAGAAAATAACACATTTTATTCAAATGATGTGTTGCAAAAATGAGTACACCCTACAACAAATTCTACCAAACCTAATATTTTGTAAGGCCTCCATGACTTAAAGAGTAGCACCAACCCTGGACATGGAGTGGACAAGTTGGTGACATATTACCATGTCGAACTTTCTCCATTCTTGGAGAATGAGCTCTTTCAGAGCCTGGATGCTGGATGGAGAATGCTGCTCACTAGTCTTTCACTTTCACCCTGTTCTTCCTCAGAAATGCAGCAGTGGCCTTGGATGTATGTTTTGGCTCATTATGTTGAAAGAGTGCATGGCAACCCAGGTTACAGATTGATGGTAGCATCTTCTCTTTCAATATTTTGCAGTACATCTGTGAAGCCATGAGGCCCTCAATGAATTGCAATTCCCCGACACCTGTAGCACTCCTATAACCCCACAGAATAACACTACAACTGCCATGCTTTACTGTGGGTACCATGCATTTTTCATTGTAAAAAAAACCCTTGCAATGTCATACAGTGTGGATGCCATCAGTCCCAAAAAGATTAACCTTTCATCTGACTAAAATATGGATTCCAAATATTCTTCACTTTTGTCAACATGGGCACTGGCAAATGCTTAGACTTTTTCATGTATGGCCTTTAGCAGGCGCTTCCTTCATGGATGAAACCCTTGCATGCCACTGCTGTGCAGCATGCGTGGTATCGTGTTGCATGAAACCGTCACCCCAGTTGGGCTTTCTACAGCTTTGGCTAACTGTGATGAACTTGCAAGCCTGAGATGTTCTTCTCAGGACAAAACGTTCATTGAGTTGTTATGTTCAGTGGACTCCCTGGACGTCTCAGACTACTTGCCACAAGTCCATCCTTTTTTAATTTTAATAACGTTTGCTACTGTATTTCAACTGACTAGCAATGCTTTACTAATTTTCTTGTAGCACTGACCTTTTGTGTAAAGCATCTACTTTCTTTCTCAAGAATTGTGACATTTCTCTTCAATGTGGTGCCATAATTGTCAGCATTGACTGGGAGGAGATTGTATACATTAAATACCACCCTTAATTGTGAATAATCTTGCAGCAACCTGTGTTTGATTTGTTAGACTTGTTTGTTGTTGAATTCCAGTTAATTAGCATTTTACTAAGTTTAATACCTAAAAGCTTTATCGGGGTGTACTTAGGTTTGCACCATGGTCATAAATCACTTTGTTAATAAACTTTCTGTTTTGTTGTTTTGTACTGACTAATCTCATTTGCAACCAATAAACCAAAGTTGCTGGAATATTTTATTGTATAGAATCCCATAGAAAGTATTGATTCTGGAGACAGATGATTTTCTGAAACATCTGTTGGGGTGTATTCACTTACGCTGAGTAGTGTATATCATGTAATTAAAACGAGGGAAGCAACACTAGTTTCAAATTGGGGATCAAGCACTCTGTCAATTAAAACTTCAGGTAAAATTAACACTAACACTTCGGAAAATATTATCTTTTCTTTAGCACTCGGGGAAAATGTCTGAGCTGTACAACCAAAAACGGCAACTAAGAAGCAGTTTTTTGTACTAAAGCTTTTTGGGGTTACCTGAAAAGCATCAGTAGAAAAAAATTGGGGCACTTTAGGAAAACAGGGTACAGAGATCTGTTGACTTTATGGCAACAGCGGCCCTGAAATAAGTAGCAAATGGCCACCTGTTTACAGAGAAAGCTGGGGTAGGCCACACTTAGAACGGTTTCAAGCCAAACATAGCTTGCTCAGCTACAAAGCCCAGAGGCTCTGTAGCGAGTGACTAATTCTTCTCACCGAGTTTATCTGAAGATGTTATAATGTCATTTGGGATGTGCGAGTCCAGGTCAGCGTCCATAATCCCCAGAGGGTCCAGCTGAGCAACATGGTGCCCACGGATCTAAAGAAACAGGTCCGAGTGGAAATGGAACAATAAAGTGTCCAATGGGAGGGGTGAGTGGGAAGATGTGAGAGGTGGGGTACGAGTGTTTAGACACACCAGTGTTGAAAGGGGGATTTGAAAGAAAAATAAAGAGTAGTGGGAGGAGAAAGAGGAGGAAATGGGAAAGGCAACATTAACACAAACAAGCTCGCTATTGTCTCGCAGGGCTGTGACGGAACATTTCTCACCGACATTCTGAACCCCAGTCGGAACTAGGGCGTCATCAAAATTTATACAATTGATGCCGAGAGGATCAAGTTCTGCGTTGTGATGGCCATTCAACTGGAAACAAGGTCACGTTAGTCACATGGTAAAAACAAGGAACACACTGTATATAAATGCAATGTAGAACATTTACAGTATAATAGATATTTCCTTTTTATAGGTTATTTTATTGAATATAAAAACACAGCTAACCTTACTCCCAGCTTTCAAAAACCGACCATCATATCATCACAGGTTTATCACCAAAATGTTAGTCAATTATCAACATACCAGGTATAATTGATTTGGATGGTCAACTTGTTGAAAAATTATAAGCTTAAAGGCAATTCACAATTACAAGTAACACATGTAGTAATTAGGTATTTCAGGCAATAATAATAACCTAGATGAATTGTTATGAAATGCATGTTCTGCATTTGTTCAAGATTGATAGTACAAAATATGATTTTAAAAAGGGTGCAGTTCTCTTGCAGATGAATGTGCTTTCATTTTTAGGCTACTTGGCATGTTTACTAAGACCTTATAGACAAAGTTGTCAATGACTAATCTGCAATGTTGTTTGACGGATCTGACCTGGTAGGCACGAATGAGGGACTGGACAGCCAGGTGGTCCTCCACCAGTTTCTCCACATTCGGTTGAGCCCCAACCAGAGACTGGGCATGAGACAGCCCGGCCAGGTTCAGAGGGCTTTGGTGGGCAAGGCCTGGGGGAGCGCCTGCATTGGCATTGCGGAAGAAAATGTCCCAAGACTGCAGAAAAAATAAGACATTGGGTTAGTAAAAACTGGTTTAAAAAGAAAGCCAACAGATCCATAACTTTGTTAATGTTGCTAAACACCACATTTTTGTAGATTCCTATTAATCAGCAGCAGGCCGTGCAGTGACGTTTGGGTATGCACTGGCATTCTGCCAGCAACACTAAAAAGGCCTTCACAGGTCCGGTATAAGGAGAAATCCTCAAAATAAAAGCCCATCACATGCGATTATCTCATGAACCCTACATGGTAGCAACTATTGTCTGGTACCGTTAGAAAGAGGAGATTTGGCTGCAAATAATAAGTGGTAGATTGTCTATGTGGGTTCATTAGAGCAGTAGATATTGCACATAGGTTTTAGATTTTATTTTCCTCACTATTTTCCTACACGTTTGTTAAAACCCAGGGATATATCCGTTCCAGAAATTGTTGGTCTTGTGCAGGATTAGGGATGTCACGAGAACAGATACTACCGAAACCTTACGGTTCTAAAATGACAAAACACCGACAAAGTACCGTAGGCACCGATAGCAACGATGCCAGTGTTGGCAATACTGTAGCTAGCTAGCTTTGTCATGGGAGGATAACTGAAAATAGCAGGAAAAATCAAAAGCAAACGAAAAGGGCTTCGCCTTCAGTTGCTAGCTAGGTAGTCTGCTTTGTTCGGCGGAGGATAATATACTTTTCTCATTTTTACACTTGTGGGTGCACCGTTCCCGGAGGTACTGCAATACCGAGTTGATGCGTGGAGCAGACGGAGCAAGCCCCGTTTTTCTAATCCCTGTTTGAAAAATCAATTTCATATATATATAGTTCCCCGGTGGGGAACGTATTGTAAACTGATAAGAACATATGGTTCAAAGCTTTCATTATCCAATACAATACAGCCGTATGGGACCAATGCCCAACATATTACACAATAATTCACTCCAGTGTGAAGCTAGCTTCTTTATGGAGCCAGCTTCTTTAGTGGATTCATAGCCTTTCGTAGTTTCGCCTTCAAAATAATAGCGCTTGATTCAATGCGATAAACATCGCTTAACAAATATGGAAACATTTCACATTTCGAAAATATGCCACTAAACTATATTAGAATAGTGTGACATATTTACTAACTTATAATACTTTAATAAGAACATTTAAATGTGCAATCTGTATTGCTTAAATATATAATAAATGCACAGAATCCTGTGTAATGCTAGCTACATTAAGGATGCTGGTGGTAAATGTGGATATCGCATAGATCACAAGTAATTCGCGACTTACCCAAGACCATGTTGACATGCTACTTTTGCTCTACAAAAACCTTGAACTAGCCAAAAAATGGTGCGCAATGTTGTGAAAAAAATACATGTTTATCTTGGTAGCTGAATGGCTGCACAGCTATATCCACCGTTTTGTTTTTCACTGTTGTTGTTTTTGCACAATACCTTTTGAAAAGCTGTCTGGAATGTGTCTGGGGATAGTTGTTGCACTGTGCATTAATTGGACTTTATTATGTTGTTCTATGTTATATTGCACATGTTTTTATAGCTTGTTATCATATTTTTCAAGTGTTTTAATAAATGTTTCAAGTTCAAGTAGTTGGAATCTTAGAAAATCATTTTTTTACCGTGGTATCGAAATCGGCATCGAGAATCGTGTAATTTTACTGGTATTGGCACCGACTACTGAATTTTTGGTATCGTGACACCCCTATGCAGGATGATGTCCTACATCATTGTAGAGTTGTTAGTTTGTCATTTCCACTTCCTAATTCTAGTGTGTATTGCTTTTAGTAAAACAAAGACACTCTAAAAAATTTGATGTGCGATATCTCCAGCTCTAATGAACCCACATAGACATTCCACCACTTATTATTTTGCAGCCGAATCTCCTCTAACGGTACCAGATAATAGGTGCTACCATGTAGGGTTCATGAGACAATCGCGTGTGATGGACTTCTATCTTGAGGATTTCTCCTAATACCCAACCCTTGAGGTCATCTTTAGTGTTGCTGGTAGAATGCCAGTGCATACCCAAATGTCACTCCACCGCCCGCGACTGCTATTCATTTAGGAAGACCTCTGTGGGGATCTTGATATCAGGCATTAGAACTAGCTGAAATACATTCAAACCCTTTTAATAACCCACACATTGTTTTATACAAAACAAGATTCTACAGACTGCACTCAAACCTCCATTGACAGGGGCACATGTGGTGCAGAGTTGGATGCTTAGACTGCTACACCAAACTCTGGAACAAACCTCTCTATTGTGTCTAAACTGCCAAACACAAACCTCTCTATTGTGTCTAAACTACCAAACACAAACCTCTCTATTGTGTCTAAACTACCAAACACAAACCTCTCTATTGTGTCTAAACTACCAAACACAAACCTCTCTATTGTGTCTAAACTGCCAAACACAAACCTCTCTATTGTGTCTAAACTCCCAAACACAAACCTCTCTA
>JACXGM010005337.1:0-17828 GCA_016801145.1 Umbra pygmaea | reverse complement strand
CTAAACTGTTTTGTCTAAATTGTGTCTAAATCTGCAGGTGCTGCTTTGGGTGGTTTACCCATTCAATGTAATGCTGACATTTTACACATCTGCCTGGTCGTTCTTTAAGGATGCCTTTCTTGTCATCCTAAATAAACATGCCCCATTTAAAAAGTTTCAAACTAAGTGTAGATATCGCCCTTGGTTCACTCCAGATTTGACCGCCATCAGCCAGCACAAAAACATTCTGTGGCATACTGCATCAGGCTTGAACAATCCCCATGATCTACAGTTTTTCAAGGAAACCAGGAACCGGTAGACACAGGAACACCAGGAACCGGTAGACACAGGCAGTTAAAACAGCGTGTGTGGCTGGAGGGCCACATTGAGCTCTTGGAACTAATGGAAGGGCCGCATACTAGAACTATGCATGAAAAAAAATAGGAAATGTTATTTTATTAAAATTACCCCTGACCCCTACACAATTACCTGGGTAGCCTACAGAAAATAATTAGTTTTCTAACACAATTTCCTTATTTGACTTCTCAGAATTTTATCACTACTGTTTGTTTCCAGATCATTTAGCCTACATGCCAACACCTGTGAATCAAGACAACAGCGCACATGGAAAAAAATTCACCCTTCAAGGTCAAAGGGGGTTGAAGTCCACCTGGCACTATGTTGATATTTTGGTTTCTGAAAGGATAATACTTTGTCCTACAGTGCAGTGCTTTATAGTTTTGGATCCAGAAAACTCTTGGCTACCAGATGAATAAGTCAAACCCAACCTTTTGTGACAAAGAAATTATGTCATATAGATCCAAAAAATACAAAAATGTACATACATGTTTTTGTTAATTATTGTAAAATACATGATTTGTATGAACATCACTTTAAAATCCATATTGGCATGTCTCCACATCTTGAGAAAAAGTGTGATAACGTTTGGAGGACATACAAATAAGAAAATAAAACTGTACATATTTTGACTATTTCCTCATGAAATTTTGAAACACAGGACAAACCCCTCCTTATTTACAGCAGAACCTCCTCTTTCCAACGATACCAACCACTAGTTTCTAGCTTATGGCACTTTGACACTCTCAAGAAACAATAGACTTAAGGTTTTTTAATTAATTTTAAGTATGCCGAACATACCTTGCAAAGTCATAAAATTAATATCTAAGTCAATTTACTTGCCACTTGTGAATTGTGGCATCATATCACCGGTTGATGGACAAGTTATTGGAGATAAGTTATGGCTAATTAATGGAATTAGAATTAAATTGTCACCATTAGGAATACACCAGTACCGACATGAGTTCCAAGTTGTGCTTTTTGGGTGCTTGCTGACACCGAGTACTAATACGAGCATATTAAATAACTGTTAAATGTCACTCATAATGCTAATAGCTGCTATGCCCTAGATGTTTTACCAGCCAATTTCCCCCCCATTCATATATAGAAATGAAAAGGCTCCTACATATTCAGAAGGACATCTATATTGCATTTATATTGCAGGTCAAAACGTGTAATATTTATTACTACAAATGTCAAAGGTTCACGTTGCGTTCCCTAATTAGTATAGTGAGAGAAACAAGTTTGTGAAAGTGAATGCAAGAGCTGTATGTTTGTGAAAGTGAATGCAAGAGCTGTATGTTTGTATTCACAATTGCACTTACCATTCTAGAAGTTGTTGTGAGAACATCCTGGGGGTCTGCGTGACGTAGTGGGCCATGTAGTGGGCCATGTAGTGGGCCATGTAGTGGGCCATGTAGTGGGCCATGTAGTGGGCCATGTAGTGGGCCATGTAGTGGGCCATGTAGTGGGCCATGTAGTGGGCCATGTAGTGGGCCATGTAGTGGGCCATGTAGTGGGCCATGTAGTGGGCCATGTAGCAGTTTACAGATATATTTGTATCTGTGATATTTCCATCGATAACTACAAATATATTTGTTTGCAATTCCTTATTTGTCCGGAATTACACCGAATATAGGTTTGAGCATTACAAGAAGACATCTTAAAAAGACCACAACAGTGGCGATGGAAGAGCTGCTCATAACCATTAACAAGCTGCTTATAAAGGTGAGTTGAAAACCAGCTTTCCGATGTAAGATTCACACAAAATGCACACAAAGTTTTACATTGCATAAATAGGCTTTTTGGGTTATAAGCTAGATAGAGGTTATGGCCAGAGCCGGCCCGAGACATAAGCGAAACCTGTTTGCCTGGCAACCAGTGCTCGAAGTGGGGCGGTACTCACCTCTACATTTTACTCTTAAGCGTACCGGCACTTTTTCTTGCGTACCGATGCCTCTCGCATGTAGCCAGTACGCAACCACTGACAGAGAAAGCGTCAGTTTCAGAGAGATTGGTAATGATCCTAATGTTACATAAACTACACTACCCAGAGGGCACTACGTGATTTACTTCAGATCTATTGACGAATCACGTAAAGGCAAGCAGTCAGCCAACCCTATCAAAAGTTCGCTTCTCCGGGGACACTAGTTAGAAAATGCTGTCGCCTGACCGTAACATATATTTCACTGCTGAAAACCTAGAAACTAAAAAGAAGTGTGTCTTTTTTAAGTCATTATGCTAGCCTGGCTTTAGAAAGGTACTAAAAGAATGCGTGTGCTAGAGCCAGACACGTCAACAGAGGTCCAAGTCCAACCAGAAACATTGGGTACGTTTCAAGAGCTTCAAACTAACGTTAATTAAAACCCTTCACAGTCTCCCGACGTTCTAAAGCTTTGGTACATGCTTGGTACCATTGGAAAGAGACAGATCAGATGATAAGAATAAGTGGTGGCTCATCCCTGTGGGTTAAATACAGTCGGAGCTATGACACCGCAAAGTCGGTCATGTTTTATAGACACCTTTTTTTACTAAAGACGTTACATGTTAAAAATAGCTGGGATTTCAAAAACGTATTGAAATATTAAAAGAAATGCATGCAGCATTTTGACGTTGACTAGTTTGTATGGCCTCCAAACTTTGCACACCGGTCCAGGAGCCCTGGGGGCTTGACAATAGGCATTAAAAAGCCTTATTCTACATGCTTTTACACAAATAAAACAAAATATACATATGTTCTTATTTTGGGATAAATATTTAATAAAACATAAAATTCAATGATCCAGGATGTTGGATTTCATTAATCCATGTTGTAGCCTTGGCTCTGTTGAGTCCAAAACCATAAGGCACATCACTGTAGGTCAAAGTATGACCTTTCCGGAGGCCAAAAGGTCAACTTTGTGCCAGGTGGTCCTAAAACCCCTTAGACCTTGAAGGTTGATGTGGGCGGAACTGCTAGCAATGAGGAGTCTGCAGCTACCAACCTTAATGTTACCTTAGTCATTGACACCGATGTCAACAATAACGTGAGTAATGAAACACATGGATGGCCTGACTGTTTGTCAAGGAACACACATGACTTGTTTAAATAAATACATTTATGTTGTTATAAATAACAATAAATTGTTGTTGTACCAGCAATATCTACAAGTTTGGTTTTTCACTGTAGAAATCTCAAATGTTAATGATTTGCCAATGCAAGAGAGTACCGGCACCTTTTTCTTCCCACTTCAAGCACTGCTGGCAACATTATATTGTGACCGCAACACAATGATTTGTCAGTTCAAAATAACAGTGCTCGTAATTCATTTAAATAATCATTGTTAATTCAATGCATAGACGGGTAGTGGGTCCATGTTCATGTGTTGCTAAAAATAGGGCTGTGCAATTAATCAGATTTTGATCGCGATTTCAATTTCAGCTCCTAACGATCACAAAAACAGTGTAATCGAGAAAAAACGATTATTTTGTACATTGCATTTTCTAAGAACTCTTATTTTTGTCTTGTGTTCAAATGACACGCACATTTGTCCCTCCCGAAACCGAAAGTGAAACTCACTCATTCGTCTATTAAAGACGCATTTTACAGTGTTAACTCCATATCCATCGTGCGCGCAGGCACAAAAAAATAAACACATGCCGTTGCATACGTTTAGCCAAAGATGTGTGCCCCGTTAGCACAGTCGAGAACGACCGCTCTAGAATGTTGTTGCATATTTTGGACAAGCGTTATAATTTGCCATCTCGCCACCACTTTACCAGAGTTGCTCTGCGTGCTTTATATGAGAAATACTGTGCAGAAAAAGGCAGAGTATTGATCTATGGGCTACATTATTTTATATTACAGGTGATTGCAGCAGCTCCATGAGTTTACATCACAGCAACGCAGGTACTTTGTTTGTTAGTTAGCTTATCAGCTGTGTCCTTGCAGCGTTGTTTCCTTTACTGAAACATTTTCCTTTAGTATTAGATTGCGCATTTCGGTACTGAAGCAACGAAATTGAGCAGTAAATCACGTTCTCGTTCTTGGTTGCATTGGCACAGGTGTAGTGTAGAGCCATGTATTACTTCTAAAGAATTATTCTACCGACTGAAGAGCCAGGCTTCGAGATACTTCTATTCAGTAGTTTGTTTGAACTGCTGCTTGCGATTCTACAGCAGACTTACAGTGATCGTGCGCACATGTAAAACCTGCAGGCAAAACAGAAAAATAGATCATTATTTAGAAGTGTTCATTTATTTCATAAAATAAATATAAATAACTGATTTGCAAATATAATTGAAAGAAATTGCTGTCTAATCAAATCCAAACATTTTAACGAACTATGTGTGCTGGTCACTAGTGATGTACGAATCACGAACGATTCGTTCTTTTTGAACAAATCTTTTTAGCGAACTGGGTGTACTGAATCACTGCTTTAAAAGATTTGTTCAATTAATGAATCATTTCTGCAAGCGAAAATTACGCAGATGTAGCCTACGGGTGAAGTCTGAATCAAAAACTTTTATAACTTAGTAGATGTCATCACCATGCCCTGAATAAATAGATGCCCACACTTATCATAATCTACACATTGCAGCAGAAATCGAACTCGTCTTCATAATCTTTGTCATAAAGGCTTTATTGTCGCAGATTTAAAAGTGCTATGAGTCTTGTGTCGCAAGAGTGCGCAAACTGTCAACACACACAGCGATGTTATTAGCTGTTCTTCATACCCTTTATTATAAAAATATGTACATAGTGTGTTTCGATAGAATACGTGTCATTCGTAAATCTATTTTATTTCCCATAAAAAGTACATGTGAGTATTTTCAATAGTATTATGTAAGTCTTTATTAACGCCACGCGAGACAGAAGTGCGTGCATGCATACATGCAGTCAGTTAAAAATGTCAAGTGAGTCAACGGTGACAAAGGAGCAATATTTGGAACGTTTTCACCAAAATAAATCAAAATATTGCCAAGTGCACTACTTGCAAAATAAACTTGTCAACACGTGTCTCCACAGACATTTACATTTTTGTGTTCAGCTTGAAAAATTAAACAAGTGCACTGCTTTCACAGTAAACAATAAGGTCACATCATGGGCACAAAATGAAATTAAGCAGTTCGACAAAAAGGTTCATTAACCGAATCAGTGATTCGAAAGATTCAAATCTTTTAAATGAACTGTACTGAATGATTCAGTTCACTTTAGTGATTCAGAATCCCCATCACTACTGGTCACCCTCAACAAAGTAAAAAAATGCACCCGCTCCTGACGTCAGAATATTTTCAAAATCAACATGCAAATTTCCAAAATCAATGAGTAATCTATTTAAATAATCGTGATTTCAATATTGACTAAAACAATCATGATTATGATTTTTTCCATAATCGAGCAGCCCTAGCTAAAAGTAGTCTATTTTTGGATTAAATAGACTCTAGTGAATGTATTTCCTATTTTCCTATCACATATTCCTATTGTTCATTTAAATACACAATAAAATTGCATTTGGTTACAATTCACTAGCTTTATACTGAGTTATTGCAATGTATTAAAACGAGCGCTATTATTTCGAACTGACAAATCAGAGTTTGTGTTGTGGGCATGATATAATGTTGCCAGGCAAACAGGTTTCGCTTATGTCTTGGGCCGGCTCTGGCTATGGCCATAATTAGTTACTGAGTATTAACTACTGTACCGTAGCTAGCTACTGAAGTCAAATTGTTTCTGAATAAGCCTGCAGTGTTTACTACTCCAGCTCTGGCATAAAAATGTTTTCCTAAACCTGAGAATGTCAACACCTGCGTTTCACCATTTCCATGACATGTACTTTCTCTAGCTATGTAACTAACATTAGCTCTCTGGGACTGGTAGCACGCTATTATAACGAATAGAAACCTAGAACCTAGGGTTGTCGAATTAATATGGTTTCTCCGGTCAAGAGAAAGCTATTATGAGAAGGTATATGACCGATTTCGGCAAAGTAAGCGAACCATTTAAATGACGAGCCAGCAAGCTGCCAGCCTGTGCACAAGCTAGCCTAATGTGATAAGCAGCAGTACGCACTGTCATATTATTATGCTAGCCAATTCAAACAGGTTTTATTTAATGAATATAGTAATTATTTGGAGATCGCACATTGAATGGTTACTTTGAGGGTGACCAGCGCAATACTTCATTTGAATGTTTGAATTTGATTAGAAAGCAATGTCTTTTAATTATATTTGCAAATAAGTTATTTATTTTCATTATATTAAGGAACACTTCTAAACGTATCTTATTTTCTATTTTTCCTGCAGCATTTTTACGTGCACATGATAGACTGTGCATAATTAAGTCTGCAGTAGACTCACGACCAACAGATCAAACGACTGAATGGAAGTAACGCCAAGAATCCTGTCTCTCAAGTTGTTAAAAGGAATTGTTCAAAAGTAATATGAATCGCATAATACACCTGCGCTAAATGCAACAAAACGAGACTGTGGAAATTTACATTTATCTAATACTGATCAAAAAATATTAGTTTCATGAAAAAACACTGCAAGGACACAAATAATAATATCCTAAATAACATTCAGAAACAGACAAAGCTGATAAGCTAACTAACGAACAAATTAGCTGAGTTGATTTGAGGTAAGCCTACGGAGCAGCAGCAATCACTTGCTATTACTGTACAGTAATCTGCCAGCAATTGTTAAATAGTTAAGTTGCATAGAAAAGCGCTTATGGTTTCCTTCAACATAATAACAAAATAAAATTAGCATGACTCACAATTTTTGAAGACCTTGGAAAATCCGATTTCAGACTTTTTAAGACAATTTTAGGCCTTAAATTCTGGAAAATGAAATTAAGACTATTTAAGAGTTTTTAAGGACCCGGGGGTACCCTGCTTTGAGTGTCTTTGGAGTCTGGTGTTAAGCACAATCCATGCAGGAAAATGTGGATTTTTCATTTCAGCTATAGTAATAGAAAAAGTTGTATCGGTATCGGCAAATTTTTCCCACTCAAAATCGGTATCAAATTCAAAAATCTCATCGGTCGGGCTCTACACTTTACCCTAAGTTGCTCCAGGGGGAATGTCCCTGTACTTAAAGGGAAACTTCACCCTACAGCTATCTGGAGGTGCTAGTAGCTAGGAGATATTTTTCACACATGCCTGGCTAGTGTAAGAGCAAGATTTGAAATTTCGCAGGGAATTTCACACTCTGACATCACCATTTGTTTCGAATGGACTTTGGAGATAGGAAAAATGAATATAGGCATGTATTCTGTCTGGAAAATAAGCATCCTTGTTATACTGATCTGGCTTTCAACGAGGTGGTATGAGATTTTCAGTATGTATAGAACTACAACGCTGGCTTCCTTGTTCCAAGCCCCGTCCACCCGGCATGTTCTCTGGATTCTGTGACAGTTCGTAACCAAAGTCGGTAACACAATTGCTACTAACCTAGGATTTGCAGATGAGGAATTTTACAACTTGCTTTTACTGAGTGACATCCAACCATACATGTTTGCGCCCGAGTACACCGAAAAACAAATGGAGTTTGATATTCAGCTTCAACAAGGCAGCATGTTCTACAGATAATCCAGTTGAAACGCGGTTAAATTTTAATTGAATAAGTGCTTATGTGGGAATATGTCCATCCATAACTACTGAAGAAAAAAGCAATTGCTACAATGAATGGGATCGTGGACAAGCTTTACTTGTAAGGATTGAACCAAAAATGACTGACGACCGCATATGCGTCACTGAATCACTGAAGTTTTCCAGCACACATGGAAAGAGACGTAGCAAGAGGACAATTAACAGATGAGTAAGTTTATTAAACCTATTTTCTGTACCTTGACAATGGAGCACACATTGTGTCTGTGGTAATGTTATTGTACTGTATGTGTAGTGTGCCAGCTGTATTTAGTAGCTAGCTGAGTGGGTAAATTACTATACCTTACTATATATAGGCTACTCTTTCTAGATGAAGAAAAAGGATGGGATCGCATCGCTTTTCAGCCGCTTTCGGGCTGTAGTGCCGGTTAATTTAGCACGTAGATCCCTTTCATAATTTTCCAACCTAAAATGCAGACTGCAGACCCTAACTTTTTTATAGCCTATTGTAAATTGTGTAAGATTACTCCTTCTTTTTGGGCTTGCTTGTAATTTCTGCAACCAGGTACAGAACATCAAACGGGCATGATGAATAGAAATTGGACTACAATTTCAAAAACAAATATGTATAACTTTCTAGCGTCAAGCTCTACAGAGGTGTGCTGTTGAATTGCCCATGTTCTGTGTCGATGCATTTAAACGGGGACGGGCACTAAATTCGCTTGGAATTCTGGGAGTTGTGGTAGCTCAAGTTGACGGATACAGAAGCACCCCAGTGGATGCGAAAGGAACTGAAATATACTATTGGCTTTTCTCTGATATATTGAAAAAGAACAAATGTGTATAGGATATAAATCATCTATGGTAACGTTTGTATATGCTATACTATGAATCCGATTTACTGTGGAACAGTCCTTTAATATAAGTCGCTCTGGATAAGAGCATCCACTAAATTACTTAAATATAAATGTAAAAAAAGTACAATTACTGTAAGTTTGTGGAAAAAAAAATGTATGAGGTATATTTATACACGTGGTTGGATGAACCATGTGCGGACCCCTTGCCATCCCAAAGGTCTGTCCAAGGAATTGCGGACAAGACAGGGTTAGTGAGAATTGAGAAGAATTTTCTTTTTCATAAAGATGTGTCCCTCTGGTGGAGCCAAGACGACTCCCAATTGCTGATCTTGCCTGCCTGTGTGTGTGTGTGTGTGTAGGGGTAGGGGGCCACAATCTCCCTACTGAAGGGCCTTAAGCCTTGCTCTAGTTTGCCGACCAGCAGCCTAAAGGCTAATCTAATAATAGCAGGACAGGTGTACTTTGTGTGGTCAGAGTTCACAGCAGTCCTAGGACAGCACTACCAGTAGCAAGCTATTAATACACAAAATGGATGTTAGCAATGTGATGTAACTGGTAAACTCGTGACTATGCAGTAAAAGCTGGTGATATTGTATACGATAATATTATCGTTTGCATGCATGTTCATTTGGTTATTGTATACGGTAATATCTAAATGAACATGCTTGCAAACTATAGCTAGGATTAATGAGTATGTGGTCGCACATTAGCCAATCCCATACGTCCTAATACTACAACCCTGGTTTCAATAACCTGTTCTGGTGTTTGGTCATGGCCATGTGTAATCATGTCTAGTTTATGTTTTTCCAACGTCTGTAAGCAAGCCAGACAATGACACAGAAACACCCTTGACTTCAGAATCTGCAATGGAAAGTGCCCCAGAAAACTAGGAAAATGCATTTTGAATGCTGGTAAAAACTTTATAAGTCTGTGTGTCATTGAACCTGGGTTGTCGGCAGCTTCCCGACTCTGTGGACAGATCAGCGGGATGGCAAGGAGCGCGGACATGGTTCATCCAACCAGACGTAGCACTGCTCATCCAACACGGAAGTCAGATCATGCATGAGATGATTACATTCACCAAATATACTTCCGCGATTGACTTTTCAGGTGCTCGATCTGCACACAAGGAGTCGCTGGAGAGTGACGCGAGAGGATAGATAATCTGATTTATCTAACCCAAATCCCTGGCAGCACTATGTCAATTTGCGCTGCCTCATGCAGGAGGTCTGGGGAAAGTCAGAGAACCCATAGTCAGGCTCAAACTAGGGATGAGTCACGATCTTCGAATAGTCAAATAGTTGAATTCTGAAATCTAAATGAGAAGAAACATCCCCGCCTGGCAAAGTTAGCAATAGCCTGCGACTTCTGTGCCTTCCGAGCTATTTGTTAATAGGTTGCGCTCACGTCTCCTTGCAGAACATTTTGACATGCACATTTTTTTTAACAAGAATATGACGTATGCCGAAGCGTTAGGCAATGAATAGTTACATTGATCGAAACTAATTTGTTTAAAAAATATGCTATTGCTGGTAATAAGGCAGGTTAGCATAAATCAATATGACACGTATCCTACTGCATTTATTTTATTTTTTGATCTAACGAGCTGTCGTGCTTGTTATTTTCTTCCAATTAACATGGGCCTACTATGTAAAAAAAAAACTACATGGTACCTGTTCAATTAATAAACAGTTTGTTTGATGACAAATCGTTTTTTTATCCTCCAATTTTTGAACGATTATCGACCTTTGCTCCTTAATTGTGGAATGGCATTTTTGTCTGAAATTCACATCCATAGCTCAAAACACTAACTATTATGAGGTAGACTGTCCTGCAACACAGCAATATAGCCCAATACTCCACGCTGACCCCCCAATTCAGTGCAACTGTTACACATCGATTTATAGTTGAAATCAATCCTGACTGCTCATATGAAATATAAACATGACTCATTTATACTGCTTATATTAACAAAACATGTTAATAAACTATGGCTAGTTTGTTCTCTTGCACAACCCTCCCTGTTTCACTTTCAAGAAAGGCAAAATTTGCAAACATCATACATCTAAATTTATCATGTGATTTTCTAATAATCTGTCAATTGGAAAATATGGGATTAGTAGGGTAATAATAAGCATTCAACTCCAAACTATCAACCCTCTATCAGCACACTTTTCCTGATGCACATATAGCTCACCCCTACTATGCACATAATTACACAACTAACCTGGTATAGCTTTTCAAAATTCAGTGAATACAGCAAAAAACTATCAAAGAAAAAGTATAAACACTTTGGTGTGTGGGTGCGTAATTGGAGAGGCTCCACGGCTGTGAAACAAGCTTCTTCACATTTAAAATATCAGACATTGGGGCGCAGATGGCTCAGTGGGTAGGGAGTCAGACTTGTAGTCAGAAGGTTGTCAGTTCGATTCCCGACTGAGCCAAATGTCGTTGTGTCCTCGGGCAAGACACTTTACCCTAATTGCTCCCAGGTCGTTGCTGTAAATAAGAAACTGTTCTTAGTCAACTTACCTGGTTAAATAAAGGTTAAATAAAAAATAACAAAAAAACATAGTTGATTTTTAAATACTTGAAGTTATAGTACTGAGAATGTTGGCCATTTAAAGGTACTATTGGTTATAGTGATAGACCAATTTTATCAGCCGGTCGATATATTGGGCTGATATTTGCGTTTATACGTGTATCGGCATATACGTGGCCGCTGCGTTCACTGATTTTCCCGGCATTATTTACAGACAGGCATCCACACAGGCAGCTCTGTGTGGCTGGAGACGCTGCAGTTCACATGCAGACCATGCACTGCCCCTTGTTCTACCTCACCTGTTTTTATTATTTGTTAAATATTGTTTTTTTAAGTTCAATAAATGTTCCTTTTTTAAATAGAAACCTGTAACATTTGTTATCATCGTGTCATTTCTATGATGTGAATTGATGGAGCAAAAGCAGTATCGGCTCAAAATATCAGCTCAAGAAAATCGGTATCCCGTATCAGTCATTGGCTAAGGCTGATGAAAAACAAATTGGTATCGGCACTAAAAGAAAATCTGTATCGGTTTATCCCTAATTCGTTAGTCTACAAAATTAGTTTTTTGTTAAGGCCATCCTTAAATATAATTTGGTTTGCAGTAACAACAAAAAAAGCAAAAATTCAAATTAAAAAAATGGTCAGTAATGGTCATATTTTTTTCAAAAAAAATAGGTCTATATAATTTTGGTCATGGTGATTACGTAGATATGAATTTAAAGAAATCTGCATATCGTGACATCACTGACTGGGTCTTCAACCTGTGCCTTTGGGTGCACCATTGCAAACCTCATTCTGATGCAGGTTATATAGACTACAAACAATTTGAAATCTTTGTTAAAAACATGTTCATTGCATTAATTCCAGCTGCATTCATTTGAAAATAAAAGAAGCCACTAGTAAAAACTGAATTAAAAATAACAAGCGAAATTTGTCTTCTCTAGCTTATTAACACATTTAAATGTTTAACCTACTTTTGAAAAACTAAAATAAAAATGTAAATCCTAAATCCAACAAGGTAAAGTTAGTTTTTGGGTTGGATATGTACTTATATTTCCATAAGGCTGCAATGATAATGAACAGGAATGGGGCATATCCCTGCAAAACCCAATGTGAAACTAACTTGATCCGTTAGAAAACACTAAATCTTGTCTGTTTCAAATAGGAAACTTTGGGATTCCCGACACGTTAAACAAGGCAAAAACCCTAAAGAAATATTATAAATATTTGTCCCTAATAGTAAAATTATTAGTCCTAGATTGAAAGGAATTAATCTTGCCATTCAAATGCCAATTAAAACCCTAGAATGTGCTACAATAAATTTAAATGTGTTAATAAGCTAGAGCAAAGTAATTTTGCTTGTTATTTTTTATTCAGATTTTACATTATGAGGTGACCCACAAAAGCCTATATGGTCGGAACAATGGAATGTCGGAGCAGAGGGTTTATTTTTTTCGGACTAGTGGGCTGTAGGAACAAAGGGAATTTTTTGGATCATTGAGCAGTCGGAACAATGGAGAACCGGAGAAATGGGCAGTCCTGTTTCAGTGCAGGCTTGTGCTTGCACTGGGGGCAGACTGGAAACACAATTTTATAATTGTGGGATGGGAAAAGATCTTGGCACAGATTTTCCAGAACTTTGTGCCAAGTTATAGCAGTATCAAGATGTTTTAATTAATTTTCTTAATGTATTATGGTGCCCGAACCCATATGACTTTGAACAGTGACCGCAAACATTTTATTTATTGCAGCCGCAGCTATCATTACTAAGCACGAATCCTAGACAGTGAATGAAACGAAGCGAACGTACAGGCCATATTGTGACATGCGTAAACCAATCATGTAAAGATAATCATGACGCCACTGGTTTTTATTTAAAAACAAGAACGTAGCCTACGTTTAGGCCCAGGCAATTTATATTCACAATATTTAAAATATAATTAATTATATTTTATTGCATTTGTATTAGTTGTTTGAATAGTAAAAAAAAATTTGGTCCGTCTTAACACAAGTTTACAACCGGCAAGTCGGTCAGACTAAAAGCAAAATAATTTAAATCATTGGGTCGGTCCTAAATTGACAGGGTCGGTCGGGTTACGGCAAAAAAGAATATTTTTAAGGATGACCCAAAGTTGGTGCCTTTTAGTATTTCATTTACCAAAAATTTAAAGCCCTTGTAAATATAGATAGAATAAACCCTGTGGGGATATAATCTACAAATAATATCTTGCTTGGAGTTTAAGGCAGTTATTCCAAACAACCTAAATAAATACCTGAATTATGTGGGCTAGTATGTGAATTTGTTAACAAAGCTATGTTCTGCAAACACCCATTAAATTAACACCACAGACAAAAAAGTGCAAAAAAAATCTCCAGAAAATTCCCTCTGGTACTCAATTGCTCAAGGAACAGAGCCTTACCTTATGAACACTCTTGGGGTTTTCTAGCCATGCATAGTACATCTCCTCCACATAATTGGAGCTTGTTCCATTGAGGAAAGGCTCAGCGGCCACAGGTGCAGTGTAGCACCTGACTGGCTGAAACGTCCTTGGTATGGCCACAGGCCTCTGCTGTGAAAAGTTCGAAGTAGTCTGAGAGGCCGTTAGCGGCCGCAGCCGTGCAGCACAAGTCCTTAAGCGGTGCATCGCAGTCTTTAGCCAACAACCTCTCCCGGCTCTCCAAAACAGCCCACTGAGAGCGGAATGCAAACTCCTTTTACTTTAACCACACAGCAGTCAGATAATCCACAGACAACCAATCTCCAGGGGTCCTTGCTTTACAGTTGTCAACTGTCTTTCTTTCCTGACCTGCAAAACATTCAAGACATTGTGTGAATATTAGAAAGTACTGAATGAGTATACTGTAAAGAACCCTCAGCCTACATTAAGTGAAAATACATGAGAATTTAGGCAGTGCTAACCTATACAGAATACTAAACACTGTCCATATTAAACTGCATTATTTGCATTAAGGGTGTGTCTAGTCATCTCTGCAGTGCGAATTTGGTAAAACTGCATGAACACTCTATAACTGTGTAATCTTAGCTTTCTAATTAATCAGGGCTGTGGTAATGCAAGATGAGTGTTGACAATGTTAGCTACTTTGCATGTGGGTTCTCGAATCAGAATGTTCTCTCCATCCATGAAACAGGTTGGGCTTAACTCTACAAGTGACTTTGCAATGATAACCATATAAAACCAAATCAATTTCAGCTGTATTCATAACTCATGGGGAGCTTATACCCTTGTGTTATTAGCATTGTCCTTTTCTTGGACAAGACAATTAACTATGTTTGATTGGTTCAGACACTGGAAAGGTTTCTGGTAAATAACTGATGTTTTAAATGTGAGGATCGCTTGTAGAAAAGTGAAGCACAGGAATGGGGACAATACTTTCTTTGTAATTCCTAATTGTGAATGCCAGCGCATGTCTTGTCTGTACATAACGCTTAACAGGTCATTGATTAAAGATAATGTGCAGTGGCATACAGTATCTGCTTAAAGTTACTACAAATTAAATATATTTACATGTAAGACAGGCAAGCCAAAGTTAGAAGAATGCTTGCTATTTATGTACAAACTAGTCTACACTTAATGTTTATTAGAATCGAAGATAATTAATCGGTTCTCTTATACATAAGTCCCATTCGCTCTTACGCCTAGTATGTTTTGACCTTGTGTCAATACTAATTTATTTCCTCCCCTCTCCTTCACCGCTAAATAGGAAACCGCCCATGACTGCTTTTCCAAATATTTCATTGGTGCTGTAGAAGAAATCCCGCCCCAAATATGGCCACAGGAGACACTAGTGGTCCTGCTTAATGTCAATCACTTTGCCCTTTTGCTAGACATGGGTTCTAAAATAATTCCTGTCTGGCAAAACACAATGTTCTAGCAAAATAAAAAGTTATCAAATGTTGTATTCCAACAATAGTTGGCCTGTCGATAGATTTCAGTTATGGTAAGTCCCACAGATAACGTTAGTCAAACTAGCAGTACAATGTTAACTTAGTCTGCGAGCTAAGTTACTCTAACGTCGGTGAAGGACCAACTTCAATGACATCTCTCACTCTCGCCACTCAGCTAGCTGGCTACTCGAGATTAAGCGTGAGCTATACTACTAGTTAGGGCACAGAAGGCTAACATAGATCCATGTACATCGGCTATCTAGTTACATTAGCGTTTAGTCAATAAACTAGCAACCGTTAGTTGCATAATGACGTTAATGTCCGTAACTAGCTACATATACTATACCATTAGCTAGCTAATACTCACACAAAAGTAGCGAGTGTTCCTAAAGAACATGTATCAAAAAACGAGTGTAGGGTAACAAGCTAGCATGATTCTCTGGACATCTTTCAGACAGTACATTACACTGTAGCCGTTAGCTAGTTAACAACTGTAGCTAACAACCACCAGCAATATATGGTTCGTCGTTCAAGCAACAATATGTATTGTACACATTTCACATACTTGTAATATCCAGTCGTGTGAAGATTAGAAGCACGGTATATGAACCTAATCCAGCGGTTCCGCCTAGCCGAGTTGCCCTGTGTCTTCTGGATGGAAATGACAGCTATGATCACCAAAGGAACCGCGGAACGCGTGGGATTGAGGCCTACGCAACGTCATGTCCTCCTGACGTCAATTATTTTTTGCATTGCACGCTCAACAGACCAAAGACTGGGATTTTTGCTGCCCCCTAGAGCAAGAGTTCATGGAGTCGCCAATGGTCCGAGGCGGGTATGGCTGCAGCTTGGAGCCTCCCGTGTCATGCCCTCCCGTCTCATGCCCAGGCGTGTCCAACAGTAAATTCAGACGGTCAAAAATATGAAATCTCGAATTATTTTCCAGATAGTCACATGTAAATTTGTGAGTTTGTTTGTTGCAATCAATTGAAAATCGATTTAAACTTTTAAATTAACAAGTTTAGCCATAAATATAGTTTGCTGATTTCTGGATGTTGTTGTGTGTCCCTGATAACGTATATTTGATTAAACCTGCAATGACTTTTACCATAAAAAATAAACTAAGTATTTTATTCATTAGCATGATAGTCTGCATTTATCTTAAAGACAGATATATTTTTAAGAATTTTATTCATTTGTGTGATTGCAGTTACTGTTTAGTTAAAAAAACACCCAAAACATCAACGTAGGAAAAAGATATAGCGGAGCAGACGTGATCTTTTACTTTGAAAAGTAGAAGCTCGGGCACGGCACCAGGCGGGAGGGCATGAGACGAGGGGGCATGACACGGGAGGCTCCAGGCTGCAGCCATACACTCTTGGAGGGCCCCGAAAAAGTAAAAAGGTATGTTTTCCTAAACAGGAGTGTTCAATCTTGCTCCTACTCATTTTAACTCAAAATGTATCACAACTTATGCTAATTAATCATTCATTGGGTGAAAAGCTTAATCAGGCTAGTAACAACGGGCCAGTAACAACGGGCCAGTAACAACGGGCTAGTAACAACGGGCGTTGGAGAGAACCTACAGGAGAGTAGCTCTCCAGGAGCAGGATTGGGCACCCCTGATTATTGAAAATTGCAGCAGCACTTCAAACATGACGGTGACTAATTAAAGCTGCATTATGTAACGTTTTAGTCAATTGTCCTCTCGGCCCGAATATTCCGTAGATGTTTTAAATTATTTCCGAAAATTTCCGAAAATACACATTATTATTTTGTCCATACTATGCATTGATTTCGATTTTGCTTAATCCAATATGCTAGAACCTAACGTTTACTAGTCCAAAGATATTTTATTTTTTATTTTTTTAGCTTTTGAAAATAATGTTACATAGTGCAGGACAGGTACATAAAGTATAACAGTAAAGTTTTAGGTTACCACCAGCTGCCATAACAGCTTTAATGCACCTGGGGATTTTCAGCGTCTCTGGAACTGTACTGGAGGGATGGAGCAACATTTTTTCAAAATATATTCCTTGATTTGGTGTTTTGATGATTGGAGGTGGAGGGCACCGTCAAACACATCCGTCCAGAATCTGTGTCTGATGGTGGGTTGAGACTGGGTTGAGATCTGATGACTGCCAAAGCCATATCATATGATGACTGATGACTGACAAAATCATATCATATGATGACTGATGACTGCCAAAGTCATATCATATGATGACTGATGACTGCCAAAGCCATATCATATGATGACTGCCAAAGCCAGATCATATGATGACTGATGACTGCCAAAGCCATATCATATGATGACTGATGACTGCCAAAGTCATATCATATGATGACTGATGACTGCCAAAGTCATATCATATGATGACTGATGACTGCCAAAGCCAGATCATATGATGACTGATGACTGCCAAAGCCAGATCATATGATCATTTTCATACTCATTAGAACATTCAGTATACAATATTTTCAGATTACATTTTTGTATTTTGTACATTTGATTATTTGTAATGACAGAACAATAGAATGCAGAGGCTAAAACTACAGGCATGTAGGCGGAGACAGAGAGGAAGGGCAGAGAC